>PVKE010012452.1:0-38296 GCA_004027555.1 Craseonycteris thonglongyai | reverse complement strand
AAAAAAAAGAAAAATATATTGGTAAAAAGTATTGTGTAATGATATTTTTAAAATATATTGAATAAGAACCATATATTGTTGGCATCTGATAAAGTTCTGTTTTAATATTTTCAGGTAGTTTGCTTGCAATAGGTATGATTGGTCCAATCCTTGGCTTTACACTGGGATCTCTGTTTGCTAAAATATACGTGGATATTGGATATGTAGATCTGAGTAAGTACAATCAGAACTAGGTAACATGATAAGGCTTTTTTGTGTATAGGACATCATTCTCCCAAATAATTGTATTTATTCTTTCAATAGTTCTTTACTATTTGTCAAAATTTAGAAGTAGGAAATAAATGTATTGATAACCAGAATAAAAATAATATTCAGCTTCCATCTACACCAGGCTTTTATAACTAAATCTAAAATATTTTTTAAGCATTTTAACAAACTTGCTTAAGATTACTACATCCAAAATAATTGCAAACCAATTGCAGGTTTCTTGATGTGCTCTGTAATATCACTTCCTTGCATTTACTCTTGGGAAACCTCTCCATTTTCTTCTTGCGTAAAGTCTTTTCCAAAATGTGTATCTTCTTCAGAGAAGCCTTGCTATATTACAGTCCATGGGCCCAATATTGGTGTACTTACCTGCCAGCTCTTATAGAATATAACAGGATGGTATCTGGCTTAACATATAATAAGTAACTAGTGTTTATGAGTAAACATATCTGATTTTCTGTCTTACCAGGTCTTGAATAGATCTCCAAGGAGATCAAAGAATTCATTTCCAAAATGGAGTAGACATCACAGTAGTCAAACTATAACCACAAACTTGAAAGTGCTTTATAATATAAAGCTAAAGCAAGCACCTGATGAAATGCTTAACATCTTCTATTTTGGACATGTAAATTAGAGTTTAGGTTCCCATTCTGTCCATTTCTCCTCATTCACCTCTAGGTTCATCATTGTTTTTATCACTAAGAGTACAGCAATACATGGTTAAAGTCTAGAATAATAGTGGTTGTTGGTTTTTTTTAACCTCTTTTGTATAGTCAAAAATCTCTACTCACAAGATTTTAGAAATCCTGGTGATTCCATTTCTGTAACTAAATTTTTAGACCTTATTACATCTCTTGTTCAGTCATGAATATGATGTAAACCTACAGTGAAGTACACTTTCGCAAACCCCAATGCTTGCAGAAGCCAAAGAGATAACATGAGTGAGTAGAATGTCAGCTGTGATGGTTAAACTGGGGGAAATCGGTGGTGGTAACTGCCCTCCTCACGAATGTGAAGCACATATGGTGCTCAGTTTCAACCCATTCTTTTTATGCAGAGATTTAGATCCAGTGTTGATAAAATCTTCTGATTGATTTCCAAGAAAATCCAGATTTTTATTTAGAATTTTTAAAATTTTATGACAGTGTGTAAGCCAAGAGAAAACACTTCACCAGGCCCTGGTTAGCTTGATTATGACTTCAAATTCCTATATATAGACAAGTGACAGAATAGGAAAAAGGACATTTCTGATAACATGTAGATGGAGTCACTGCTTTTACTAATCATTTCCTGAAATCTGTCTGAATCACTGATTATGGAACAATGTGATCATGTAAATCAATTTTAAACTCAGATCTGTGTATTATTGAAAACCACTTCAATAAATAGAATGAATAATTTATTTTATATAGCTTTAAATGAAGTCAATATTTTTCTTACGTCACTGAGTTTTCTTATAGATCAGAGTAGTGGCACTATTATTTTGCTCCCAACTTCTATGGTGTGTGTGTGTGTGTGTTGCTTTCTTATTACATAGAATGTTTACTTTTATATTTACTGAAATAGCTCATTAATTTTTTTAATATTTGTTTTATTATTTGAGACAAGGTGAGAGAGAGAGAATAGGGGTGGGCCCAGAACAGTCTCCATAGTCATACATCATTAGTTGAAATAGTTCGTTTATACTTGTTTTAATATAATACTTACATATTACTCATGCATGCTATAAAAAACACGTAACTGAAATAAATGTAAATTATCCCTAAATTTAGACTCCAACTCTTGTAACCAATTTTTTATTGTGTGCATATTCTCACCAATATCATACTCTGTGCTGTCAAAAAACTAGATACCAGGTTTTTGCAGAAAATAATGGTACCACTATTGACTCTGAAAATTTTCTGCAAACTCCTGTAAATTTATTGCTGGTGCTGTCTTGACCTCAGGAAATGGTGCCAAATAAAAGTTTTCAGAAATTAACAAGTGTCCATAGGGCTTCTATAATCAGTCCTTAAATGATTTGCAGGCTTAAATATTCAGTGATGGCAATTGTCCAGTCTAATCACCAGAAAAGCCACCAAGTTCACTTAGGCTCAGGCATTGACAACTATGTCATGACTGATTCCTGAAGAATAGCAGTTGCATGATAATAGTATATTTTAGGGTTATCCTGATTTCAAAGATGACAAAGTGTGGAAAAAAAGAATATAGTGTCTCAGAACTGATGAAAAATGGTTTACTTGATTTATCTATGGAGAACAATCATAACCATTCTTGTCCAGAATTTATTGCATTTCAAAATAATATTTTACTTGCTTCTAATTCTTTTTTCTAGATAGTATCAGAATAACTCCTAAGGATGCTCGTTGGGTTGGTGCTTGGTGGCTTGGCTTCCTTGTTGCTGGATTATTATCCATTATTTCTGCCATACCATATTTTTTTCTGCCCAAAACTCTGAATAAACCACAGGAAAAAAGGCAAATGTCAACATCTTTGCATGGGCTCAAAACAAATGAAGAAAGAAGTCAAATGGCTAGTTCTATAAACCCTGGGCAAAAGGTTACTGAAAATATAACTGGTAAGTATTTCATATTTCTAGTAAATTTGGAATTCTTAATCTCAATGAAAGGGAGGAGTGAATATTCCCAAATAATGTCATACTCAAATAATCTAGTGTTAGCTTTTTTTGGCACTAAAATTAGCTTAATAATTTTTTAAAGATTCTTACCAAAACTAGTAAAAGTTTCTTGAACATGCACCAACTCTCTGAAGAAAATAGGATTAAGTTTGTGATCTTTAGCTGGGAGAAACCTACCTAAGGCAAAAAATATTTGTTACTTATAAACCAAAGAGTATATACTTATTTCAAAATTTTGTACTATAAACTATGAGGTTTAAAAGGACTGTAATATGTCATTCACTTATCATTAATTCACAAATAGTACCAGACACCATACTATGCCCTAGTGATAGAATATTACCTCTGCTTTCCAAGAATTTACAATTTAGTGGTTTGTACCAAGAAGTATATAGACAATTACAACACAGTGTTTAAGCACTATGGTAAAATTAACTATAAAAAATAATGAGTCCCTATAAATTGAGCAACTTACCTATTCTTAGGTGAAGAGATGGAGTACAGAGAATGTCATCAAAGGAGGTCTTTCTCTAGGGTCTCCAAACTTTTCAGCCCACAGGCCGCATTAACTATCAAACAGCAGTTTGGGGGCCGACTACACACTCGAGGTCCAAACAAAAAAGAATCAAAACATAGATGCTGTTTTTAATTATTCATTTAATAATATTTTATTCAGATAAAAAGGTCTCCATGGGCTGAGAAGAGGGCCTCGCAGGCCGCATTCGGCCCATGGGCCGTAGTTTGGAGACCCCTGCAAGTCTAGATAATTAAAGTAAGATTTTAAAAAATTTCTTACCTAAATTATTGAAAAGTGAAGTAGAAGCAACAATAGTAGTTAAGGTTATCAAAGTCACTCATGTGAATAATGATCCTCTATCATTTAATAGTGCCTTCCCTTTCAAACGTAAGATCTGAGGGTAATGAAGAACAATTTAGGAGAATTTGCTAGAGAATATTCCATCAGCAATTAGAGCAAGATAGTTGAAACAATGAGGTGTTTGCCCTGTTTCCACATTGCACAGAAAGAATGGAATAGTGAAAGCCAAAGCAGAGCGATATTTAAACCCTTGACAACCTTTTTAAGTTGAGGTTGAAGTGAATTAAAGATTCTCAAGTATGGCCCAAGTTCCACTTACTTGGTTTATTGTTACATTCTCCTCCTCACCACTCTAATCCAGAAGCAATGTTGTACTAGAACCAGCTTGTGTTGGCTCATGAGACAAGACTGTTAAATTTAGCTAAAATTGCTTAAAATTGGCCATTGTGGGAGAATTTGCTACCATTTTTTATTGCGGATGTTGGGAAATACTACAAATCAGGCCTTGTTTTCCCAGGAGTCAGTTGTTAAAGATTTACCAATATACTACTGTGTTAGAAGTTACTGAAATATAACATACACATTAAATGTAGGGGGCATCAAATATAGGGTGATGGAAAGAGAACTGACTCTGGGTGGTGAGCACATAATACAATACATAGACAACGTAATGTAGAATTATACACCTGGAACCTATGTAATTTTTACCAACCAATGTCACCTCAATAACGTTAAAAATAAAAAAAAACTAAAAATAAAGTAGCATACCTATAAATTTTCATTGGGTTTATGCAGTTTCCCTTGTGCCAAATCAAATCCATAAAAAATAGTGGATTGTCTAAACCAATAAGAAACATGGGTGAGCCCAATAAAAATAGAGGAGATAATAAATATGTAAAAATAAGATAATTGTAAACATCATCTATATTATCAACTGTGTTTTTAGGATAGTGACTGGTATAGTAAAGAGGTCCTTAATTATGTGATATTCGAAATAGATGGGGAAGCCGGGATGGCTCAGTGGGTTGAGCGCTCGCTTTGCAGTGCCAAGGACTGAGGATCGAATCCCGGCCCTGGCCCGTGCAGACCCATGTGCTGAACTGGGGAGCCCCCAATTTGGTTCTCTCTCTGTCTCTGTATCTGTCTCTCTCTCTCTCTCTCTCTCTCTCTCTCTCTCTCTCTCTGTCAAAAACAATAAAAAAAGAAAAGAAGAGAAATAGATGGCATAGCTAAGAACATTTAGTAAAAATAAACAACAAAAAAAACCTTAGATTTGTTCTATATATTTTTAAGTAGAAATAAGACTAATTGGTTAGAAAGAAATAGAGAAATATTTCAGTTCATTACAAAACCAGTTTATAGACAATGAGAATTATAGAAAAACATAGCAAATTTCTTTCTGAGGTCTGAAGGATGGGCAACAAATTCATGAAATGAAGGGAAAGATGGGTTTATATATATATATATATTTTTTTTTTCCCCAACATATTCACCTTAGCCACAGTACACTTTTCAGGTCTTTCAATAAGTTTATTTATACCCTTGAAAAAAATGTTTTGTTTTTGCCCTAAAATTGCATCTTTAATCTCTTTGTCATCTGTAAATTTCTTTCCTTGAAGCTATTTTTTCACATTTTGAAACAAATAATCACACAAAGCCAGGTCTGGATTGTTGGGAGGGTGGTTTAACATTTGGAAGCCACAGTTGTGAAGAGTAACCGATGCAACATTGCTCTTGTGCACAGGCACATTGTCATACAAAAGCAGCAGCCCTTTGGTCCATTTTCTTCTTCTTTCTCCTTCACAGATTCTTTTATTTCAGAACACTGAAATTATACTCTCACATTTTTGCAACACCCTTATCCTTGTAATCAATCAGCAGGATGCCCTTCGTATCCAAAAAAAATGATAACCATGATTTTTTCAGCCAATTGCAATGCCTTGAACTTCTTAGAGGGTGGCATGCCCTTTTCATGCCACTATATGGACCCCTGCTTTGACTCGGGTTTATAATGCTGAACCTAAATTTCATCTCCAGTCACAATCTGGTTTAAAACTTTATCTCTGTTGTCTCTGCAGAGGCACAAAACTGTCATGAACACTCAGCGTGATGTTGTTTTTTGAAGGGAAATGAGCATTCTCAGTACCCATCTTGCACTGACTTTTCATATTCTTAGATGTTGGTGGAGAATATTCAAAATGATTGTAGGTGACACTCCAACCATTTCTGCACGATTCTTTTTATTCAGTCTGGCATCTTTCACTACAAGTTTTCAACTCTTTTGACAATGTCTGAGGAAGTGGCCTCAACAGGGCATCCTGGGTGGAGGTGGTCTTCAATCTACTCTCTGCCTTGCTTAAAACCATGGATTTCCCAGGGCAACAGTCCCTGTAAACCGCGAATATCACTTCCAAAATGGTTTCAGGGGCTTTCCCTTGTTTTGTGAGGAACTTAATGATGGCACAAAATTCAACTTCATCCATACTTGAGGTTTTCTTCACATTTGACATGCTTCTCAGTGATATTTGAAAGAACATGGATGAAAGTAGGCAGAAAATTGGCACTTATACTAATAAGTCAAACAATCAAACTGTGTGCACTTGTACTTCCACCTCTCCGCTAACCCCCTGGATCATGGATTTCTTGACCACCCCTCAGAGTCAGCTTAATGTCACTTGTTTATTGATTCAGTTATTGAGGATATATAATGGATCAGCACTGTGTGAAAGTTCAGACTACACAACATCCATGTCCCCTTCACCTCAAAAATTCAATAATTTAATGAACCTATTGGCTCCATTTCTTTTGAACAAATGTCAGAACTCACTTCGAATGCCTCACAAGTCAGTGGTCCTGCCAGACTGTGGAGCCATAAAGAAAAGTTTAGCATTTTGGCCTAACAATTTTATTTTATTTTATTTTATTTTATTTTATTTTATTTTTATTGTTTTGACAGAGAGAGAGAGAGATACCGAGACAGAGAGAGAACTGAACTGAGGGAACTCCCCAGTTCAGCATATGGGTCCGCATGGGCCAGGGCCGGGATTCGATCCTTGTTCCCCTGTGTTGCAAAGTGAGCGCTTAACCCACCGAGCCATCCTGGCTTCCCCAACCTAACAATTTTAAATGATAAATATTTCTGCTAAAAATTTTCTTATCTGTTCTTTATGATTCTTCTTCACCACTTACCATCACCCTCTTTTCTTCTTATTAGGAGCAGATAGAACTATTTCTTAACTGCCACTAGATAAAAAGCTAAATTCTTACCACATCTAATGAAAACCTTTAGAAATCTGCAGAACAAGATCTTTCAAAATATGTGTCACCCATCTCTCAATAACCATATCTAGCGCTATGTTTCTAGACTCTGGTACTTCCTCCCATTTTTCTGAGTAGCTCTTTCAACTTTTGTTTTGCACTGAAGCTGGATGACCTATTGATTATAAACCCAGATCACATAATTCTTGCCATGGACAGAAGTTATGAATTTGTTACACATCTATTTGTAAACATAGGTTGTTGTGGTATTATTGTCTTAATAGCCCATGAAACACAACATCATTTTTCTTTGCCTTTCCTTGAACTTTAAGAAAGGTAATTTATGCCTTTTGAGCCACCTCTGCTTGCTCAAGACCCGCTTCCATCTCTTGGAAGTGTACTTTTAATACTTTTTCTATCAATAAACTATTTTTTCACTCCTGTTTAAAAGAAAAAAGAAGAAAAAGAAAGGTCATTTATAATAGGGGGCCAGTACTGTGGCCTTTTAGGGACTGGGCCACACAGCAAGGGGTAAGGGTGATTAGGGATTGAAGCTGCATCTGTATATACAACATCTCCCCATTGTTCTCATTATCACCTAAGCTTCGCCTCTTGTCATATCAGCAGCTGCATTCAATTTTCATAGGAGTATAAACTCTATTGTGAATTGTGCATGGAAGGGATCTAGAGATCACAAAAGGGTCTAGATTAAATCATCTAGTTGCAGGAAAACAAGCTCAGGCCCCTACTGATTCTGGGTTATGGTGAGTTGTATCATTATTTCATTATACATTATGATGGAATGATAATAGAAATCAAGTGCACAATAAATGTAATGTGCTTGAATGAGCCCCAACCCATACTCCCCCTGCACCTTTTCCCCCGCCCCCCCACCCCCACCCCCAGACCCCAATCCATGGAAAAATTGTCTTCCACAGAACCAGTGCCTGGTGCCAAAAAGGTTGAGTACCACTGAATTATTATTATAATACTTCCAGCTTTACTGAAACAGTATTTTATGATAAAAAAGCTGCATACCAGGAAATAACAAATCTGCATTCTAGTACTGAATTGATCTTTATGATTTTTGAAATTTAGTCTTCTTATTTCTGTGAGCTCTTGGTTATACTACTTTTAAAGTATTTTCTACCTAATAATTATATTATCAATACAATAATTGTATTATTAAGTGCTAATGAATGTGAGACATTGTATGTCTTATTTGCTTTTGTTTCTTGAGCACCTAGCATATTGCCTGCTATCTAATTAAAAACCAAATATTTGTTGAATGAATAGATAAATTAATTAATGATGTATGAAGTTGCATAGTAGAGTAGTAAAAATAACCAAATATAAAATGAACAAAGCAAGTTGAAAAATAGCATGAATGTATGATCTCATTTTGGGGGTAAAATTAACTAAATAAATGTTAATATATATATGAAAAATATTGAATTATACTTAAAAACTGTTGATAGGATTCCAGGTTATGCTGACTTTCTGTGTTATATTTTAATGGAATTTTAAATTCTACGTACATACTTACGAGATTAAGATATTACTATATATTTAAGCTACATTATATTTTTTCTTATATTTATGTTTTTATAGATTTTTTCCAGTCCTTAAAAATCATCCTTACCAATCCCCTATATGTTTTAGTTTTGGTTTTGGCATGGGCAAAATTCAGTGCCTTAATTGGTGCTATTACTTATATCTTCAAATACGTGGAACAACAGTATGACCAGTCAGCATATCAAGCTAACTTTCTGCTTGGTAAGTCATGTTGTTTATGTTTGCTTGATGAATATTATACTACCAAATAGCTGAGTTCCAAGTGACATTTTTGTTGTGATGGCGGTTTCATATTTTAGTAAATATAATTTCAATTTATTCTTTTGCAAATCTTATCAACTTTGTCAATCTTGTGATACCATCATTTTTCTGTATTTGAGGTTGCATCTGACATTATTTTTGAGGAGGTTCATACCTGATTAAAAAAGTTGTAGGTGAATGAAGTATTTAGACATGGTATCTGCCTCATTGGATCTTAAAATTTGGTGCTGAGATCCAGAGACAAATCTTATTATAGTGTAATCATTGTATCCCCATAATTCATGGATTATGACTCAGAATCCAGCTACTTCCAAAATATAAAATACTGATTATTCTCAAAGAACAATTTAAACACTTCAGAATTGTCTACATAATTCAAAATAAATGTTTTATTGTAGTTGGGTGTTTTGTCTATAATATCTATTTTCAGTGACATAATAAGACTTGCTTGTGAAGAAAAGGTTTTCTTACATCATTTTCCCCCTACACCTAGTATAATGTTAAATTTTTAGAAGTATATTACCTAGTGCAGTGCCCATTGCATAGTAAAAAATTAATAAATATTTGATATATTAAATTATATTTATCAAGTGGTATGTGAGTATGTCATAAGTATATGAGAAAATAATTCTGTATAATACTTTTATTGAACTTAAGATAAAAGGTTAAAATGTAATAGTTAAGCTTTGATTTTGTTGTAGTTGTTAAAGGGGTCTTCCCCTTTAATAACTTTTGGACAATGGAATGGAAAAAATTATAAGAGGGATTGATCACTTTTAACTATATATGGGCCTGTTTGTCATCTCAGGTATATGTATGTTTGGATGAATAAAGAAGAGATGTTAATGCAAGTTTCAATTCTAAATTTCTGGGCAAATTTGGAGTGAGATTTTAAGAATTGGGCCCCTTCATTTTGAGGAGATGTAAAGAATTTTAAATGGTAGGATGAAGTCTCATAGACAGAAAGATGATGTTTTATTGTTATTTTCTGGGGGGTAAAAGCGCCCCATAGAAAACATCTATCCAGAAACACAAATATTCTGTCACTGACTTCTGCTGTTGGAGAAACCAAACTCTCAGCACTGGCAGGAGAAATTATTTTTATCTTTCCCATGGGGTATACTGGTTTCCTACTTAAATCCTTGCCTACCAGCCTTCTACCTAAGAAGTAATAAGATTGAATAAATTTGGTTGATATGCACTGTGTTTCATATTGAAAGACATTTCAAAATAATCATATGTATATAATGACAATTTTTATCTTTTATTTCTAGGAATCATAACTCTACCAACTGTTTCAGGGGGAATGTTTATTGGAGGATACATTGTTAAAAAATTCAAATTTACCTTACTTGGAAATGTCAAATATTTATCTTTTACCACTATGTTTGCCTTCATGTGTTACCTATCAAATATTGCACTAATCTGTGAAAGCAAATCGGTTGCTGGCCTAACCTTGACTTATGATGGGTTTGTATATATCACTATGATATTTTTACAATATATAAATAATATAAATGACTGTAAGGAAAACAGGGAAGATAGCAATTTTAACTAAACTTTCTTTTAATTGAGAAAAATTTCAACTTACAAATTCTTAAAACATCTATTTCTTAAAATTTTTTAAATGTCTCCTTTTTTCCTTCCTTTAAAAAAAGTTACATGGATTATAATAATATTTATAGGATGTTTACAAAGACTGATGGGTACTTTGATTCCTATTTTATAGCTAGATAAAGGATAGCTTAGACAGATACAAAGATTGCATGGAGCAATATTAAGATTCTGACTCAAATTTGAGGTTTTTGACTGCCAATCTTTTAGGCTTAACCATTAAAATCCTGGAGGGATCATGAAAGGAATACAAATGACATTTTCCGAAAGTGACTGAATGATCTTTATCTACAGTTAATTTTGATATTTAACAACTATTTTTATACCAAAACATTTTCTTACATTGTACTACTCGGTTCTCCTTTTCTCAAAACTAATACTGTTTCTTCTGGTATTGTTTTCATTAACAGTTGAATTGATAACTATCCTACATATATTTGCATATCAAACCTAGAAAACTTTTAATTTTTCTTATCATTAAGTATTGTGAAGTATTCTAGGTACCCCAAATCAAGGGCAAGGTTCCTGTGCAGAGTTCTTATCATCTGAATACAGCCAACAACTTGAACTGAATCAAGCAGATTCTTGAATCACAGTTCAGTAGCCACGCTCCTTAGTGTTGCTTATTGTTGGCTCTGAGCTTTTAAACCCAGGGTCCTATGAAGTGTTGATTTTAAGTTTTCTAATCTTCCCACATTTTCTTTAAAAATTACCATTCTATTCTTGGAGGCTTGCCAACTTAGTTCTTGCGTTATCTCCTCACTTTCATAATTGTCACTGTTATTTCTTTTTTTTTAACATTTTTTTTAAAGAAACAGTTGATTTTAATATTTATTTATTTATTTATTTATTTATTTATTTATTTGTTGCTTTTTGACAGAGAGAGAGAGAGAGAGAGATACAGAGACAGAGAGAGAACTGGGAGCTCCCAGTTCAGCACATGGTTCCGCACGGGCTGGGGCCGGGATTCGATCCTCGGTCCCCGGCGCTGCAAAGTGAGCACTTAACCCACTGAGCCATCCCGGCTTCCCCAACTGTTGTTATTTCTGTCCGGCATCACCCACTCTAGTAAATCAAAATACAGAGTACCAAGGTCATTAAATTTTAGAGATAAAAGAGCCTTAGAGATTAAGCAGCCCAACCCTCTTATATCCTCTTTCATTTTTAGTTGAGACACAGAGAAACCATGACTTGTTTGAAGTCATACAATGCCTCCAGACTGATGCTGCATTGGATCATTCATTCAAGGATTCCCTGGTTGTCAAAGCAGGCTTACTTCAGCCAGTTTCCTGAAAACAAGTATAGTAACTGTACCACCTATTGCAAAGGAGGCAGCTAGAGTTCTACAAAACTTTTTTTCAGTCAGCAAAATTTTACTGAGTGTCTCCTTAAAGGTCAAGAAGGTGTGTAGGATACATCAATGTCCTCATGAAATTCATAGTCTAATAATAGCAAACAACAGAATCAATGTATCCAGCATTTATGAAATACTAGTCAGTGGGGTAAGTTTTTAAAGTATTAATTAGTGCAGAGGTTTGCAGAATGTGGTCTAAAAGGTCTAAAGAGGTCCCTGAGAGCTTGTGAGGGTGTCAACAAGTTGTTAGCTATTTTTCTAAACACCAAGGTAGTATTTGCTTTTTTTCATTCTCATTTTTTTATAAGTGCACAGTGATATTTTCTAAGGGTATAAGATGTATAATGATAACATCAATCTGATGGCTAATAACATTTGTGTTTGTATATTCTCTTGTATTAAAATTTTCTCAGTATTAACTTCTAATAAGGGGAGAAGCCTGGATGGCTCAGTGGGTTAAACGCTCACTTTGTAGCGCCGTGGACTGAGGATCGAATCCTGGCCCCGGCCCATGGGGGACCCATGAACTGAACTGGGGAGTTCCCCCAGTTCAGTTCTCTCTCTGCCTCTGTATCTCTCCTCTCTCTCTGTCTCTCTCTGTCTCTCTCTGTCTCTCTCTCTCTCTCTCTCTCTCTCTCTCTCTCTCTCTGTCAAAAATAAATAAATATATAAATATTTTATTTCTAATAAAGTATATATCAATCAACAGATATAACACACTGACCAAAAGAACCTTTGGGGCTCTCAATGCTTTAAAGTGCAATGGGCTGAGAACAAAATATTTAAAAACTGCCAAATTATTTTTTTCCAAAATATTTTCATGAGGTTCATGTTGTAATCTATGACTTACTAATGGAAGTGGCGGTTTTTAGAAAGAATAGTCACATTGCTATAACATGGCAGAAATAATGTAAACACAGTGTTTCTGATTGTGATGTCTGGACATTAATAATTAAGCTTAACCACTCTCAGTAGTATGTTCCCAAGCAGAATTAGGTATTAGAAGCTTTTTAGTAAAATTATTGCTTATAGAATTTCTGAATCTACTCTTTTATTTATTCATGTAAATTATTTTCTTATTTAAATGTAATTTATTAATCCTCAATTATCTATACTTTTACCAAAATAAAAGAAAAATTTAAAAATCCATAAAACAGGATATTAATTATATATATGATCTATTTTATAATTTTAGCTATGTTTTATTATTACATTTTATAAATATAATTATTTTTTACAAGTCATTGTAAATATGTTGTACTTTCATTTAAAAAGTATATGAAGTTTTTCTAGTCTTTCTCAACTGATTCTATTTTTCTGGATTTTTAAAACGTGCTCCTGAGGGGTTCAGCTTTAACTATGTTGAATTATTTTCTTATGTAGTGAATATACCAACTTTTAAATTCAAATTAGTTGAATATCATTCACAAGTTTGTAAGACCTTACAGTGAGCTGGAAGAAACCTTAGTCTTACACTATTTCCTTGATGAAGAGAAACTGAGTCACAGTAAAATAAAGTAACTTATTTAATGAGTAATTTCTTGATATTATCTCAAAGACTTGTCTAAATCTTACCTATGCTCTAATTTTTCCTTCTATTGTTTTACTTTATCTAGATCATAAATCATGTCTTGGTAAAGATGGATGGTGAAAAAGTTAATAAGCCCTAAAAATGTTTTGCCATTTTGACTTCATCACTCATCAAATTTCTCTAATTAAAGGACATTTTTCATATTTCTCTCTTCAACCTCTCCTCTCCCCTTTCCTCTTCTTTCCTTCCCTTTCTTTCCTTTCTTTTTACTTTCTTTCCTTTTCTTCTCGTCTTCTCCTACTTTTCCTTCTTCTTCCTCTCTCCCCCCCAACTCCCCTCTCTCTTTTTGATATATGTCTATTATATATTTCCAGAAATAATCCAATGGCATCTCATATAAATGAACCACTCTCTTATTGCAACTCAGACTGCAATTGTGATGAAAGTCAATGGGAACCAGTCTGTGGGAACAATGGAATAACTTACCTATCACCTTGTTTAGCAGGATGTAAATCTTCAAGTGTCAATAAAAAGACTATAGTGAGTATTAGGGTTTTTTTCTTTTCTTTCTTTAATCAAAGATTTGATTTAATAATTACTTAGCAAATTTTCTATAACTAAGGTCTGCAGTAAAAAAAACAAAAAACATAAAGGAAAAAGACTTCCATTATTGTCATTGTGATGGCTGTGATGTTGTGTAAACAAGGTCTCCTATAAAATCTTGCTTTCCTTTTATAAAATTTGTACAAAACATAAAATAAAATAAAATCTGATTTGGAACACAAGTTTTTCTGTTGCTTAAATTCTCATTTGAGATTATTCCCACTTTGTCCCCCTTGAGTTTATAGCAATATGACCTTTTAGGGTTTAAATGCATTTAGTATCTCTAAAAAGTACCCCATTTGACTAAAGGTTATGATTTGTATTAAGTTGAAGGTATTTTGCCCTCCAGAAGTTAGAGGGAAGTCCTGAGCTAACTGCCTGGCAACATACCTACCTTTCTAGGACATCTACATATGTGCAATTTTGTATATAGCTAATGACAAGTTTATTTCTAGCCTCAGTACTCTTTTAAATTTCCAAAAAATTAATCAAGGCTTCATGCTTACTTGACTGTCCAATTCTTGTCTTACAATTTTGATTTTCCCAAATCTGGCCCTATTCTTATCTTGCTTATCTATTGCTAACATCTCCCATACAAATGCCATTTCTTTCTTCACTCTCAATATTCCCTTTGAGGGGTACCAGGATAGCTCAACAGGTTGAGCACTTGCCTTGCAACCATGAGGTCTGGGGTTTGAGTCCCAGCCCTGGCCCTAGCCCTTGCAAACCCGTATACTGAACTGTGGTGCAACTGGTAATTGCTGAGATGGTGGTGAAGGTTCTCACCTCCCATGTGGGAGGCTTCCAGTTTGGGTCCTGCCCCGTGCAGCCCCACATCCACCTGTGTAGAATGAAACTATGTCACAACTAATGATGCACAACTAGGGAGATGGCCCTGGGTCCTCCCCACTTCTCTCTCTCTCTCTCTCTCTCTCTCTCTCTCTCTCTCTCTCTCTCTCTCTAAATATATAGATAGATAGATAGATAGATAGATAGATAGATAGATAGATAGATAGATAGATCCTTCTCTCAAACAATAAAACAAATCTTAAATCAATAAATGTAACCTTCCATGCAAACTATGGATTCTCCCTAACCCCTTGGGTAATCAGGCATTGCATCATTTCCTGGATCATTTTCCTATCACCAACATTAGGAAGATAATCAACTGTGATTATTACTCTCTACCACACCCTTCTGTCTTTGACTTAAACTTTTTTTTTTCTTTCCCTTGCCTAGTTTTAGTAATTGTATTATTGTAGGGCACTGAAAACTTTGAAGAATAAAACACCTAGATTCCTTGTAAATGGGTCACAGAATTGCACAAATATGGCCCAAGGACTATACTTAAAACCCATATCTCACTGATAGTGCCACATTTGATCCTTTTATTGACAGTGCCCCCATTTAATTCATGGTCCCACATTGCCTATTAATGAAAGCCTGAGAGAGGCAAGATGTTAAAATTCTAAAGAGAGCGGAGGTTAGTATGATAATATTATCTTCTTGATACTGGCAATAATTATACCATTCGGGGACTACTGGGTAATTCTTTTACCAAATCTTTAATAATTAACCATTTAAAATAGTTTGGGGGTAAGGCAGGATGGCTCAGCTGGTTAAGTGCTTGCTTTGCAGCCCCAGGGACCAAGAATTGAATCCTGGCCCTGGCCCACACTGAAGTGGGGTGTGGCCTCCAGTTTGATTCTCACTAGGATGAGCTTCCCATGTAGGAGGACCCCACTTTGGCCCCCAGCTTGAGAGGGTGTGTCTCCCATGTGGAGGCCCCCAGCCCAGTTCCTGCCCTGCGTGGCCCCCGCCCACCTGTGTGGAACAAAACCATGTTGAAAACCAATGAAATACAACTGTGGACACCATTCTGGGGCCTCTCCCTTCTCTCTGTCTCTCTGTCTCTTATCTCTCTGTGAAATACAATAAAATATTTTTTTAATAAATAAATAAAATAATATTCTTTGTACCTAAGTTTTGTTTTTTCAGCCAATAGGCTTGCTACACAATGAATGCTTTCATACTATTCCTTGTGAAAAAGTAGAGCTTAGTTATCAAATGTGTATGGATTCAAATTCTTCCTCAATTCCTCCTTTAATAATCAGTCTTTCACACTAATAGGTTTAAACTTTCCTTAAATCTTAGTTTAGCCTAGACTCATAACAAAAATTATTGAAGCTGTTTACCTAAAGTGACTTCCAAATTAAATCTCTAAAATTATTTGTTCCTAAGTTTTCCCCTTCTGTGCTCTGTTAAGGTATTCTGTGCTCTTAAGTAATAGGTAATAACATCATCTATTCTATAATCTATCATTACAATCTTAAATGTTGTATTTGCTGGCCAAAGTAGAATTCCAGCACCCCTGTCTGGCCTCTTTCCTCTGTATTCTGCCCTATTCCAATGGGTTGCAATAGTCCCAGGTTTGGGCCCCTTCTAAACTACTATGTTTTCTGGATTCCCTGGATAACCCCTCCCCAAGGAATGTCCCTAATTCTTAAATAGACATTGTTAAAGAGAATAGGTATATTATAGAAAGTAAAAATAAATGGGAAATAAATAGTAAAAGAATTTATATTAATGAAAAAATTAAGTGCAGAGTTTTAAAAATTAACTTCTTCTATTATTTTTTAATTTTTAAATCAAGGTTGAATTAAATGTTAATGGTGAGTTACATTTGTGTGCCTGGGAAGGAATCCAGAAAACTATTTTGCCTTTCAACTATTAAGCAACTGTATTTTTGGAATGTTTTCTTTAAGAACTATAAATATTTTATTGAAAGAATTTTTAAAATATAATGAACTGTGTTTATAGCCATCATGTTTTGCGAATATATTCTGTAATAATTCAAACACTATTTTTTAGGTGTTTTATAACTGTAGCTGTGTGGAAGTAACTGGTTCGCAGAACATAAACAACTCAGTGACTTTGGGTATGTGCCCAAGAAATGATCAGTGTACAAAAAAATTTTATATCTATATAATACTATTAATCCTGAATTCTTTTGTCACTGCTTTGGGAGCATCCTCAAGTATCATGCTGGTATTTAAGTGAGTATGATTTTTAAAACATTTTTTTATGTAGTATGTTATACTATAAACACACCTAATAATGTACATTTTTTCATACTATATTTCGAGCACAAATTTATCTTTTGTTACATTTTAATGTTCTAAGAATGCATTTTCCTAGGATTATTGTGATACTTCAGTGCCACAATTAATAATAATTTTGCCTCTGATTCTTACATTACAAAATCTAGATTCCATAATTTTTCCTCTTACTAGGAATGTTAAAACACAAACTGATGACAATTACTTCAATCGTAAAAGAATCCCTGTTGTGATTCTCAAAGAACTTCTAATTTTGTAATGCCTTACAACCTGATGAGCCTGTCAGAATGAATCGCCTTTAATTTTATTTAAAGAAACTATTTGGGGACAAGACGGTAAAATATAAAGTCTATCATATTCCAAAGCTTCTAACCTGCCCTCAGGATAGCGTGGTTTTTTTTTCTACATTTAATGCCCCGCCCCATGCCCCCTTAGCCACCCCCCTCACCTCCCCACCCCCATCCCCAGGCAACCACCAAATCACTGACTGTGTCCATGAGTTTTTGTTTCTTTGTTACCTTCAGTTTTATATTCCACCTATGAGTGAAGTCATATGTTTCTTGATTCTTTCAGTCTGACTTATTTCACTTAATAAGATATTTTCGAGGTTCGTCCATGTTGTCACAGATTGCTATATTTCATCTTATTGCTGAGTAATATTCCATTGTGTAAATGTACCACAACTTCTTTATCCAGTCATCTATCAGAGGTCGCTTTGGTTGTTCCCATGACTTGACCACTGTAAACAGTGCTGCGATGAACACTGGAGTATATGTATCTTTGTGAATTAAAGTTTTCAGGTTTTTTGGGTAGATACCCAGAAGAGGAGTTGCTGGGTCATATGGCAATTCCATTCCTAATTTTTTGAAGAATCTGCATACTGCCTTCCATAGTGGTTGTACCAATTTACATTCCCAGCAGCAGTGTATGAGGGTTCCTTTTTCTCCACAGCCTCTCCAGCACTTATTTCTTGTCTTATTAATTATAGCCATTCTAACAGGTGTGAGGTGGTATCTCATTGTGGTTTTTATTTGCATTTCCTTAATTGCTAGTGATGTGGAGCATTTTTTCATGTGTCTGTTGGCTGTTTGTATGTCTTCAGGGGAGAAGTGTCTATTTAGGTCTTCTGCCCATTTTTTAATTGGATCGTTTGGTTTTTTGTTGTTGTTGAGTTGTATGAGTTTTTTATATATTTTAGATATTTGCTCCTAATCAGAGACATTGCTTGCAAATATATTCTCCCATTTGGTTGGTTTTCTTTTTTACTTTGTTAATGGTGTCCTTTGCTGTATAGAAGCTTTTTAGTTTGATATAATCCCGTTCATTTATTTTTCCTTTTACTTTCCTTGCCTTTAGGGTCAAGTCCATAAAGTCCTCTCTGAACCCAAGGTCTATAAGTTTAGTACCAATGCTTTCTTCTATGCACTTAATTGTTTTGGGTCTTATAGAGAGGTTTTTAATCCACGTTGAGTTAATTTTGGTATATGGTGAGAGTTCACAGTTCAGACTCACTCTTTTGCATGTGGTTTTCCAATTTTCCCAGCACCATTTACTAAAAAGGCTTTCTTCTGTCCATTGTATATTTTTTGCTCATTTATCAAAAATTATCTGTCCATATGTTTGTGGGTTATTTCTGGGTTTTTGATTCTGTTCCATTGGTCTGTATATCTATTTTTCTTCCAATACCAAGCTGTTTTGATTATTGATGCTTTGTAGTATAGACTGAAGTCTGGGAGCGTGATGCCTCTAGTCTTTTTTTTTTTTTTTTTTTTTTTTTTTTTTTTTTTTTTTTTTTTTTTTTTTTTTTTTTTTGAGGATTGCTTTGGCAACCTATTATTTCTCAAAGGTATGTCTGTGGGGTTTTTATTGGAATAGCATTAAATCTGTATATTGCTTTGGGTAATATGGCCATTTTAACTATGTTTATTCTTCCAATCCATGAATATGGAATAACTTTTCATTTCTTTGTATCTTCTTCAATTTATTTTAATGGTGTCTTGTAGTTTTCCATGTATAAGTCTGTCACATTCTTTGTTAAGTTTATTCCTATTTTATTTTTTTTGTTTTGATCACAAAAGGTATCGTTTCTCTCGTTTCTCTTTCTGAAATTTCATTGTTCGCATATAAAAATGCTGTAGATTTTATATCCTGCAATTTTACTATATTCATTTATTATTTGTAATAGTTTTCTGTTGGAGTCTTTAGGGTTTTCTCTATAAAGGATCATGTCATCTGCAAAAAGTTAGAGTTTAACTTCTTCATTCCCAATTTGAATGCCTTTTATTTCTTTTTTCTGCCTGATGGCTATGGCTAGAACTTCCAGCACTATACTGAATAGCAGTGGTGGCAGTAGACATCCTTGTCTTGTTCCTGAAAAGGTTTCAGTTTTTCCCCATTCAGTATGACATTTGCTGAGGTTTTGTCATATATGGCCTTTATTATATTGATGTACTTTCCTTCTATACCCATTTTGTTAAGTGTTTTGATCATAAATGGATGTTGTATCTTATTGAATGCTTTTTCTGCATCAATTGATATAATCATATGGTTTTATCTTTTATTTTGTTTATGTGGTGTATCAAATTGATCTATTTGCATATGTTAAACCATCCTTGTGCCCCTGGGATGAATCCCACTTGATCACGATGTATAATTTTTTTAATACATTGTTGTATTCCATTTGCTAGGATTTTGTTTAGGGTTTTTGCGTTGGTGTTCATCAGAGATATTGGTCGATAATTTTCCTTTTTTGTGATGTGCTTGCCAGACTTTGGTATTAGGGTAATATTGGTCTCATAGAATGTGTTGGGAAGTATTGCTTCTTCTTCAATTTTTTGGAAAAGTTTGAGGAGGATGGGTGTTAGTTCCTCTTTGAATGCCTGGTAAAACTTGTTAGTGAGACCATCTGATCCTGGACTCTTGCTTTTGGGGAGTTTTGGGATGATTCTTTCAATTTCCTCACCATTAATTGGTCTGTTTATGTTATCCAACTCTTTTTGATTCAATCTAGGTAGATTATATCTTTCTAAAACCTTGTCCATTTCTTCTAGGTTGCAAAATTTGGTGACATATAATCCTTCATAGTATTTTTGTATGATCCTTTGTATTTCTATGGTATCGGTTATAATTTCCACTCTTTCATTTCTAATTTGGATTATTTATGTATTTTCTCTTTTTCCTTTGGTAAACCTGGCCAGGGGTTTGTCAATTTTATTAATTTTTTTGAAGAACCAGCTCTTTGTTGCATTAATTTTTTCTATTGTTTTTCTATTCTCTAATTCAGGGGTCCACAAACTACAGGCCACATGTGGCCTGCCAAAATATTTATCCGTCCCGCTGGGTGTTTTTGCCAATGCTGCCTGTCCTGCTTAGCATCCGACTCGTCCTGGGCCCGCAGTGTGCATGTGTGGACATGCTGAGGGACAGTGAACTGGCCCCCTGTTTAAAAAGTTTGAGGATGCCTGCTAATTTATTTAATTCTGCTTTAATTTTTAATATTTTCTTCCTTCTGCTGGCTTGGGGTGTTTTTTGTTCTTCTTTTTCTAGTTCTTGAAGATGTAATATTAGGGTTTTTTTCTTGTGATTTTTTTTATTTCTTGAGATAGGCCTGTAGTGATATAAATTTCTCTCTTATTACTGCTTTTGCTGCTTCCCAGTAATTTTGGTATGCTGTATTTTCATTGTCATTTGATTCTATGTATTTTTTAATATCTTCTTTTATTTCTTCTTTGATTCCGTCTGTTTTCAATAAGATGTTGTTTAATCTCCATGTATATGTGGTTTTTCCTGCTTTCTTTTTGTAGTTGAGCTCCAATTTCAAAGCTTTGTGATCAGAGAATACAGTTGGTATGATTTCAATCTTTTTAAATTTGCTGATGCTAGCTTTGTGTCTCAGCACATGGTCTATCCTTGAGAATGTTCCATATGCACCAGAAAATAATGTATAGTCCTGTGTTGTAGGATAAAATATCCTGTAAATGTCAACTATGTCCAGTTGCTGTAATGTATCATTTAAAGCTAATATTTCCTTATTTATTTTGTGTTTGGATGATCAATCCATGGCCGTCAGTGGGGTGTTTAAGTTCCCTGCTATAATTGTGTTTTTGTCAATTTCTTCTTTTAGATCTGCTGGTAGTTGCTTTGTAAATTTTGGTGCTTCTTTGTTGGGGGCATATATATTAATGTGTAATATCTTCTTGTTATGTTGTCCCCTTTATCGTTATGAATTATCTATCTTTATCTTTTGTTATCTTTTGGATCCTGCAGCCTGCTTCACCAGATATAAGTATAGCTGCATCCTCTTTTCTCTGGGTGCCATTTGCTTGGAGTATTTTCTTCCTCCCTTTCACTTTGAATCTGTGTTTGTCCTTGTGGCTGAGGTGTGTCTCTTGTAGATAGCATAAGGTAGGTTTTTCTTTTTTGATCAGTTTGCTACTCTGTGTCCTTTTTTTCTTTTAAGAAATAACAAGGGGCCATTTCATAAAGATTTATTTTTATTGTTTTTGACACACAGAGAGAGATACAGAGACAGAAACAGAGACAGAGAGAAGGGTGAGGGCCCAGGACAGTCTCCATAGTTGCACATCATCAGTTTTTCCATATAGTTTCTTTCCACAGGTGGGCAAGGGGCTGCACAGGGCAGGAACTGGGCCGAAGTCTTCACCACAGTGAGAGCCAAACTGGAGGCACTCACCATGCAGCATATGAGTCCACACAGGCTGGGGTCAGGATTCAATCCTCGGTCCCCAGAGCTGCAAAGTGAGCGCTTAACCCTTTGAACCATCCTGGTTTCCCCTCTGTGTCTTTTTATTGGTCAGTTCTGTCCATTTACATTTAGGGTGATGATCAATATATGAGGATTTCCTATAGCTATTTTATGTATTGTTTTCTGGTAGCTCTTTTTTTTTAATTGCTTCTTTGCTTTTTTATTTCATCAGTTATTTTAGTTTGATGGTGTTTATGATTGTTTTTCTCTGTTTTCTCTTCTTTTATTGTTATGTGTCCCAGTTTTAGGTTCTTTTTCAGCGGTTACCATAAACTTTGTATAAAAGAAAATTTTATATATGCAGAGGTTCCTTTTCTCAAAGGTGTTTCTTATTTCCATTCTCCTTGGAAATTTGAACCTGTACTTCCTCCCCTTTTATGTTTTTGTTGTTCCAGTTTATCACTATTAATTTTTACTTTTTGTTTCAGGTCTGTTCACTCCCTTGGCCTGCAGAATTCCTTCAATTTATGTATATCTGTAAAAGTCTTTATTCCTCCTTCATATCTAAAGGATAACTTTGCTGGATACAGGATTCTTGGCTGGTAGTTTTTCTCCTTTAGGTAGTTTTTCTACTTTAGTATTGTGAATACTTTGTTCCATTCCCTCTGGCTTGTAGAGTTTCCCTTGAAAAATCCAATGATATTCTGATGGGCTTTCCTTTATAGGTTATGATGTTTTTTTTCTGGCTGCCTTGAGGAGTCCTTCTTTGTCTTTGACCTTTGTTATCTTCAGTATAATACGCCTTGGAGAGGGTCCACTAGGATTCAAGAATCTAGGGGTCCTGTTTTCTTCTTGAATTTGGAGTTCCATTTCTTGCCATAGATTTGGGAATTTCTCATCTACTATTTGTCTGAACAAATTCTCTGTGCCCATTTCATCCTCTGCTTTCTCTGGAATACTTATTATTCTTATATTATTTCTTCTAATGGAGTCAGATAGTTCTTGTAGATATATTTCTTTTTTTTTTTTAAGCTCTCTTCTTCCTTCTGTGACAATTCCAAATTTCTATCTTCAAATTCACTGATTCTTTTCTCTATTTGGTCAGCTCTGCTTCCTATGCTAGCTATTACATTTTTCACTTCTTTTATTGTGTTGTTTATTTCCAGAATTTCTATTTCCTTCTTTTTTATAGATTCACTTTTCTTTATGAGGTCACTTAGCTCCTTCTGTGCACTCCACCAGTTTTCTTTGATCTCTTTGATTGTTTTCAGAATTGCGGTCTTTACTTCTGTGTCATTTAGCTCATATGTTTCCATATCTTCAACTTCCTTTTCTGAAGGTATTTCTCTTTCTTTCTTGGTGCCTTTGTTCACAGGGGTGTTCATCACTGTTGGAGCATTTCTTTTCCTAGACGTGAGAAGTTTTCCCCTGGTAGATGTGAAGAAATCTTTCTTTTACCTCTTAGCTGGTGTGGCTTCACTGTCTTGTAATATTTTCTTTTGTTTATTTGGTTTTCTCACAGTGGGAGACTTCCTAGAAGGTGAGCCTCTCTTTGACTCAGGTGTGGGTCTCTGTATGCCTCCTCTTAGGGAAGATATGATAGGCAGTGATATTCTATGCCTGAGAGATCCCACTGCTGTCAGAAGCTGCCACACCTGTGCTTCAGTTTTCCTAGATCCTGCTGGCTTCAGTGGAAAAGGTGGGGGCAGGGTTTGCCGAGAATTGCGCAGGTCTGCTGTGTCACATGGAAATGGTGGCCTCCCTCTGCTGGCCCCAGTGGAAAGAGTAGGGGCAGGGTTCACCGGGAAAGGTGCAGGCTGTCCTTGCCATGGGACAATGGCCACCCCCCGGCAGCAACCCACCAAAGGCAGGCTCTGGGATGGGCCAGTGGGGAAGCCTCTGTCAGTTTCTTCCCTGTTGGTCTCCAGTCCAGCCACTGGGTCCCTCACTCACTGGGTTGGGCTCCACAGTGTGTCTCCACACAGCTCCCTTTCTTTCTCTCCCACTTGCCTCCCTTTCTCCAGCTTTAGGTATTTTCTTGCACTGCGCGAGTCCCTCATCCAAGGCTGTGTGTTGCTTAGGAATTCTCTGGTTGAAATTTACTTGTTTAAATTATTGTTCTTTCCAGAGTAGGTTTCAAGAGCTCCTCTCATGCTGTCATCTTGGTGGGTGGGGCCTCAGGATGGCTTTTGACCTAGTTTCTTTAATACTTTCATACACAAAAGAAAAATGTATGCACAGAATTCATACATTCTTTACTTCACTCATTAAACAAATATTTAGACTGTACTTGATGAAGAATATTTCATGGTGTGTTAAACAGATAAAGTACCTACCGTATACTCATATAGTTTACAGTATGACAGAAAATACTGACATAATACAAATAAGCTTAAAAATAAACACATAATTATAAATTGTCATTAGTACTATAAGGGAAAAAAAAAGATCTTGTGAAGGGGATAATGGGAAACCTAACAGGATTGAGTTGAGGAGCTATGAAGAAGAAAACTCAGAAAAATACTTCTTAAAATAAAAAAAGAGTGATATTTTATCTAAAGGCTTATAGAATAAGTTAAAATTAGCCAAATAAAGAACTTTACTGGTCTAAGTAACAATTCCTTGAGGAAGAAAAGAGCTGTGTGTTTGGGGAATCAAAAGAAACTGGTTGGTTGAAACATACTAAATGAGGGAGAAATGAAACAAGATAAAATGGGATGGTTAGGGAGAGATTAGATAAGACCAGTCCTAAGGTGAAAGTAATTATTCAATCACCTAAAATTAAAAACATAAACACTTGAATGTAGCTCTTAATATACATATGTAAAAGTATGCTGACGTAGGTTAATATCTAATTACACTTGTAAGACCTAGATAGCTGATGACAAGTAACTGTCAGCCAACAGCATGGCATGGAAGAAAAAAAAAATCTACTAATTTTAGTTAAAGTGAATATAGACCTGAAAACCTGATCTACAATTTAAATTCTACTCTGACTCCAAATTTTGTCAAATTTTTATACTAATTTATTCCACACCTATAGCTCCACCTTAATGTAAAATATCCAGTGAAAAGAAAAAGCCTTCAACATGTGGCAAAGAACAAGTGTTAACTTATGGAAAATAGTCTCAAGACTCCACGTTATCTTGCATTTCAACAAGTCAGCTTTTTCATTTAAAATTCTTCATGAAGAAGGAGGGTTTTAGGGATCATTGTTCTATAATTGATGACATCTATATTTTATCTTATTGAGAAATTGGTTAAGATTAATATTACCATTTTTTTAAATATTTGTTGATCTTTCACCAGCCTTTGATTTTTATCAAAAGAAAACTTCTGTGAAGCAAACTGTAAAATAAAAATACAAACTAGTTTATTGATGATTTTCTAACATTTATATCATAAGGCTACCATTAAAACTAGACTACACAGTAGTGATGCTACTCAGTTATTCAATAAATATGCATTATGTATCAGGAACAATTCTAGATGCTAACAGAACTAAGAACAAAGTGATAAAGGCCCTACTTTTATTAGCTAAAGTGGGGGTGAGGGATGAGGGACTGGATGGGTATAGGAGAAAAAAATAATAAATAAATAAGCAAGTAAAGATGTAAAATAGAAGAGATGTAAGATAGTTAAGAATTAGAAATAAATATAAATCAGAGTAAGAATATAGATGGGGGGATAGACAGTTTTCAGGTAAACACACTAATTCAAATATTGTGCTTTGGAAGTCATTTGATAAAAGACCAAAATAAAGAATAAAGATACAGGTCATGCTGATGTGGGGAAAGGTGGAGAGCAACCAAGGCAAGATCACAACAATGGTGAAGGCCCTAAATTGGAGTGTAATTGACATATATAAAATCAGGAGTATGTGAGGAAAAGAGAGGTAAGAAGTACAATGAGAGAGCCAATACAGTCCAGATAATATACCCTTTGGGTCATAGAAAAGATTTTGGAATTTATTCTGATTGTATTGAGAAGCCAGCAGAAAAAGTTCAGCATTAGATTTATATAACTGACTTATCCAATCAGAAGAGCACTCTGGTTGTTATGTGTTAAACATGTTTTAGGAAGGCAAGAATGGAATTAGAAAAAGCCAAAGTCTACAATAAATTTTTTACAAGATAGAAGCTTGATTGAGGATGGTGATGGTAAAGAAAGTAGGAAGTTATCGAGTTTCAGTCTTTGTTTTGTTTTTAAGACAAGGTCGTTAGGGTTTTGCTGATAGATTGAATGTGGGATGTAAAAATAAAAATTTAGGAATGACCCCAAAGTTATGGCCTACCTCTGGGAAGATGGTAGTACTATTGAAAAAAAAATTGGGGAAGACTAGGAAGAAAAGATTTGAGAAAGTAGAGAAGTAAGAATTTGTTATATCCCTATAATTCTGGAGTATCCAGTGATAATGTCACATATACAGTCTGACATTAAGGAGAAATATTGGAGCCAGAGACATAAATTTTGGAATCAATGCCATACAGATGATATTAAATCCATGCCACTATTGAGATCTTCTAGTTACTGAATACAGATATACACCAGGCCTTAGGACCAAGACCTGGATACTCTTGCTTCAGAGAGCAAGAATTGAAGAATTCATCAAAAGAAACAAAGAAGGAGGTCCCATGAGGCTGGAGAAAAACCAAGAGAGGGTAGTGTTCCAAAAGCCAAATTAGAATATATCAAGAAGAAAGGAGTGAGCAACTGTGTCAAGGGCTGCTGAAAGATCATAAAAATTAAGGGCTAGGAAGTAACCGTTGGATTTGATGTATGAAAAGTCTGACAATTAGGTTCACAAACTTATCTTAGAAAAAGTGCTACATACCTCATTGCTGAATATTACTATGGTCAACTTCAAAGTACTCCTCCTGAGAAGCAACACACTGACACCAATGCCTAGTCCACCCTTCAAAGCAATTATGGAACACTTTTTCTGGAATGGTCATCAGAGCCATCATCATATTACCCTTGATGTCCTGAATGTCAACCAGTGTCTTCCTTTTAATATTTTCTTTATCATCAGGTCAAGAAAAAAGTCCTTAGGGGCTAGATCAGATGAGTTGGAGGAAGGTAATAATGAAGGAGAAAGATGAAAAGGGATGTGAACAAGTGCACAGGTTACTCTGTAATAGAAGGAAAGGCTGTCTGTGTAAGTAAAAAGCAGGTAAATGTGTGGCAGTAGTTCATGCAAGGATATTGAAATTCATGAGTACTTCTAAATAAAAAAAAATAGTGAAGGTATCAGCTAAAAGTGAGAAGGAAAAAAAGAAGAGACTTGAGATAACATCAGAAAATGGGAATTAGTAATTATAAAGACTGGGGGAATTAACTGACTGGGAAAATGGACTAGTAAAATACAGTAGGATTATACTGAGAACATCCCAGAAAGTTGTGCTTATGAATTTAAAATGATTCCCATAAGCATGTTCAAATAATTTCCAGCCAGTGCAACATTGTGGGTATAGGTGGAGAAAAGGCTGAGGTTAGATAAAAATATTTTTGCTTATCTAAGACAATAAAGGATAAGAAGAACAAACAATAATGAGATGGGGGAGGAAGAGAAGTAGTCCAGGGTATATGAAAGGAGTGATTATAATGAGAGATCATGGAGTAAGGAATAGAGTATATGAAAATGGAGATGACCTGTGAAAATGTGGGAGGAGTCAATGGTCTGATGTGTTCTGTGGGGCATAGGCTTGTTGGAGTTGGCTTATTAGAGGGAGTAGATTTCAAAGTAAAAAAGTTGTTATGAAGAAAATGATGCTCAAAATTAATAATTGGGAAAATGTATGTTGATTGGCATGACTATGGGATGGGGAAAGTAAAATCAATGGAGTAAAGAGATCAAGATACTGAGGCCAGATCATTGAAAGGATGGTCTACCTGGATTTTAAAATAAGCAAGAAAGGTGGCAGAAATAGTTTGGGGTGGCCAGGGTGAGGGGAGGAATGATAGAAAGCCTAGTACTAAAATCATCAAAAAATGATAGGGGTAGTAGATCAGCTCTGTAGATAATACAACAAAGAGGTTAGGGAATAGTGTATCAGGATGGGGTACCGTGTGAGGTGAGTTAGAGGTCTTTTGGAGGAGGCACTCAGGTCTGGAAGTGGTTTTTAAAAAAATCAAGAAAGACACCTATACTTCAGACCAGCGACGTGCAGATATTAGAAAAAGTTGGGAATTGCATGGAAAGAGATCCATCAGGGGCCAGCCAGGCTTTGTTTAGAACAAGAAATTAAAGGGATTTCTAAAATTGTAGGATATAAGAATTGGGCTGGTAACAGGCTATGATTTTTCAGGGGATACAAAGGAAGAGTGTCAGTGGTGGAAAGGAATAGGAGACTGGGTGTGCTTAAAGGATATAATAAACCATGTTAGAAGAGTCCTGGGTCTGGAGATAAGGAAACAGGTTAAGTGAGGATAGGTAACTTTTCTGTCATTTAGCTGGTATGAAACATCATTTATCCCTTTATTCTAAAGAATAAGAACTAATGTGGAATCTTCTAGGAAGTGCTTAGCAAATGTTTCTTGAATGCCTAAATCTACTTAACTCTAGAAACAAATACAGTCATCCAAGCAGTTCAAGAAAAAAAATAGAACTTCGTATGAATTAATTCAATGTTTCAGTAAAAACGAGATGTCTGAGTTTCAGTCACCCTCCCTTCACTACTGCTGGATAAATCATATATTAGATTATCATACAAATGGTGGTTGCCTACATGTGAACACACACAAAAAAAATGGAATTATGGAAATACCTTTCTAAAAGCAAGAGTGAGTTAATTTCTAGGAGAGAATACAAATGTATTTGCTTCCTTTCAAATGGCATTAAAATACATTAGATACTAAAATATAGATACCTTTCTGACCTCTCCCAGTAGTAGTAAAGGGTGTCCCAAAATTCACGCAAGAAGTAATTTTGATAGAAAACACAGGTTTATAATTAAAAATTGTAAATTTTCATTGCTCAAAAATGAAAACACGTTGTTCTTTCGGGTAGCGCTCCGTTTTTAATAACCCTGAACTGCCAACTGTCACACTGTCTTTTTCTTTCGTTGGCAACACTTTACCGCACAAATGATGCAAAATTCAAATCTTGCGTGAATTTTGGGACACCCTTTATATAGTTCATGAATCGTATTATTCAACTCTACTGTTTACAACAACGACAGAAATACGGTAACAAGAGCTCTGCTAAGACTGAGACTTAACGTATCTATCCAGTTCCTGTGTCAGCTAAATAAATCATACAAAACCAGTTTGTTTTGGGGCATTATAAAGTTTGTTCCAACCACTATCTCATAGGATTTTATGAGTATCCAATGTGAAAATGTTTGTTATATTTTTCTGAAATGATAATGCATTAAATAAATAAGGGAATAAATAACAATAATAATTATTATTATCATTCAGATGTTTTCCTTTTAAAACAACTGATAATATAACTGTAATGTAAGCTATTTACTTGAGGGTTTTCATTCAACCTTGAAGAACAATGATACTGAGAAATGTTCTACTATTGATCTCAGTTTGATTTAATGATATTTTGCCTTTATTTTTTTCAGAAATGTTCAACCTGAACTGAAATCACTTGCAGTGGGTGTCCATACACTCACCATACGAACACTAGGTATGATAAATGTTCAGATTATAATGTCAGGCTATAAATTTTCACATCAAAGCTCAAAGATAGAATGTAATTAATTCCAAATTTTAAGAAATGAAAAAGTGTAAGTAAAAATTATTTCTATTTTTGTGATAAATGGCAAATAATAAGAGACAGCAGAAAACCATGTGACCTAAAAGAATTTGATTGCTAATTCTAGTTCAAGTCAATCTTGAAATCATATTTGTTTTATTCTCTCACACAAAGATAGATGGTCTGCAAAGTTTTTTTACTTTCCAATTTAGGAATATTTCTTCAATAGGCAGAGTGAAAGGCCTTCCTTTTTTTAATTGTTAAATTTATTGAGGTGACATTGGCTGGTTACAATTAGATAGTTTCCAGATGTACAAATCTACATTACATCACCTATGTATTACATTATGTGCTCACCACCCGGAATCAGCTCTCCTTCCATCACCATGTATCTGGTGGAGGGCCTTCCTTTTACAATGAAAATAGTAAGGCCCAAATGGCTTGGAACACCAGGGAATCTGGTCAGGCAGAGACTATGCAAAACAGCAGAAGTGAACTTTTGCTGTCCCACTGTATATTCTCTAAGGACGAGCACCTAACTTTTATCATAAGCTAAAAATACAACAGGAAATGAAAACTGAAAGAATAGAGCATCTTGGAATAAGAATTGTTCTGAATGAAATAATGTCAGGAAAATGTGATTTTTGTTGTTAAAGCCTAGGGCTATAGACTCTAAAGGTTAAAGGCCTATTTCTAAATATTCAAATGAGGCAATTAATATAGGATTTAAGAAACCACCCTTTCTCTCTTGTTGCCATTTGCCACTTAGACCACACAAATTCCTATTACCTTAACAACTTCTAACCTAACTCCTGTGCATAACCTTTGTAAGACCTATTAACATAATATGCTTATTCCTGGGGAGTAGGCAAAGAGCATCATTTATCAACAAATTGGGGTAGATGACTGATCCTGGCCTGGAGGCAACTGTTTATGGCAGAAGGAAAAGGAAGTGGGAGAAGTCAATCCCTGGAACCCTTGCAAGCAATGATAGAATCATAACTTTATGGTCAAATTACAATGGAGAAGTTGTCCAAGAAGTATATTTGGAACAAAAGCCACAGATCCTCAAAGGCAAAAAAAGAAAATAGAATGGGCATAGGTGAGAAGAAGATGGAAGTGCTGAGGGATTCATTTACAGTTCTCTTCCCATATTTCTCTCTGGGCTTCTCTAATCTCTTGTTCTCTGTTCATCCTGACAGTTTCTCATTTCTAGATCCAATCAGGACACCTTACTCCTAGATTCTATGCCACAGAAGATAACAGGTGAACATAGAATCTGGGCAGCGAGTTCTCTTTCTTTCTTTTTTTTTTAAAGATTTTATTGATTTTTTGACAGAGAGAAACAGAGACAGAGAAAGACAGAGAGAACGGGGAGGGCCCAGAGCAGTCTCCATAGTCGACATTAGTTTTCCATATAGTTTCACTCCACAGGTGGGCACAGGGCTGCGCAGGGCAGAAACTGGGCCAGGAGCCTCCCACATAGGCCCCAGCAAGAACTAAACTGGGGGCACACCCCAGTTCAGCATGTGGGTCTGCATGGGCCGGAACCGGAACTCAATCTTCGGTCCCAGGGGCTTCAAAGCGAGCGCTTAACCCGCTGAGCCATCCAGCTTCCCCATCAGTTTTCTTTCTGATGCACAGAAATTGGATTGAAAAAAAGAGAAAGTTCTTCTAGTGACATAAAATAGAAAAAAGAAATTTTGTCACCCTAGTTGTGAGCATTCTATTTTGATGTATTTAATATATGACACAATGGAACCTAATTACTGCTTTGGGAAAAATACATACTGAGTACCAAATTTTCAATTCACAAACAATTGCCTTAAATACAATATATGTGTACATTGTGGAAGGTTTATAGAGTATGTTCAACTGAAAAAGGTATTTAAAAAATAGGTTATTTGAAATATTTAAATTTCAGTAATGATTTGAGAGCCAATTTGTTACCTGAAATATTTAATTCAATAAGTTCAGTCAAACTGGTTGTATTAGATGGAGAAAATAAATTATTGGCATATATTTTTTATTTGTCAAAGCGTGGCTGCAATTTTTTGAAAACTGAATTTCTCACCCATTTTGTCAGTACCCATTTTCCTCAGATATACTGGCCTCAGATACCAGTCCCTTGTCATTTAAAACTTCACACTCTCAGAAAACTGAGACTGACTAAAAGTAAATGACAGTAAAATTGTGAAATTGAATCACTACCATTTTATATAACAAAATAAAAATTGAAAATTATCAAAACAAAAAGAAAAGGACAAAGTAAAATTATGAATACTTCAGTTTTACCATCTGAAGTATAGATCTCTACTGACACATCCCTAAAATTTTGGTCAAATTACCAACGTTTAGAACTATTAATAGGAGTCAATCTCCAAATTTTTTTCAATAGCAGTAAAAGCAGATGAGCACACTCAAGAACACAAGGCTCATGTTCCCGAAACATCTCTCTTTCAGCAAAATCATACACCACAAATAAAAATTGGGTTATGCACAAATCACTGGAGACCTAGGTATCATTGTAATCTAATATCAATAGAAAAGAAAAAGAAAAAAAAAACAAAAAAAAAACTCAGTACCACAGGCCCTAACTAGAATAGTTGGCAGCTTCAGGAAGTAGAAAAAGTGCACACAATTAATTGAAATAAAATGTGTGGTTGTTGGCTCTAGTGATACCAAGAGGTAAAACTAAGTTGAAAAAGGACAACCTCCAGGAGCCTGGAATTCTGGGAAGTTGGGCATGCGTCTCTTTGGGAGGATGTCCTAGTGTTGGCACTCACCTTCTAATTTTCTTAAGAATAGTGTTGAAACATCTCTTGCCTTTCTTTGCAGCAGTTGAGCTGAGAGCTTTTTACTTTCCCTAGGAAGTTATGTCTATTCCTGTTCTTCCAGCTCTCTTTGGCTTAAAAAAGAAACTGCCTATGAACCAATATAACTCTCTTGTTCTGCTAACAACATTCTTCTTGTTACCAAACAGGTGTAAGTTAACTAGCATTATAAGAAGAACAGAGTGTACAGGCATATAATGTTTCTTCTTCCCTATGTGTGGTGGCAGGTGAGGGGATACAAAGGATGTCTATGCTATTATTATATGTGGTTTGAGCTTTCGAGTTTACTAATAATCTCCATTCTTGAGTAGAGTTAAATGAAAGAGTCCTCCAAAATGTTCAACTTTTACTTAATCCAAAATGTATCAGTGTGGGCTATCACCCAGTTGCCTCTGAAACATGTTCTTGGATTGACATCTTCTCATCTCATGTTTCAGGGGGATTTCTAGCTCCTATATATTTTGGGGCTCTGATTGACAGAACATGTCTGCAGTGGTCCATTAACAGCTATGGGAAGCAAGGATCTTGTAGGATATATAATTCCAGATCATATGGGTAAGTAGTCATTAATATACTTCATTAATTTATTTTTCCCTTTGATTCTGTTCTTAAAGATGAGATATACATTTCAGTACGATAAACATGTTAATAATTATAGCCATCACTTAATGAACTACATTCAGTGTTGTACCTGGCAATCTGATACCTCATCTTAATACTCATGGTAACTGTAGATGATAAATATTTTTATCCTTATTCTTTTAATACAAAGAAATTAACATTTAAAAAGAATAGGTAACTTGTTCAAACCACATAGGTAATAACAAAAAAATGTGTAGAACTTATACTAAAATACCTTTTTGTTTCCACAGCTCTCCTAATGCTAAACAAGTACAACTATATTCAATGGCCTGTGGCTTCTCTTATAATATACAAAATAATCAACTGGGACTGTAGTCATAAGTCAATGGCAAACACAAAAGAAAGAATGGTTTCTATACTCTTCTATTCATAATGAAAAGCCTGAATGGCCATCTAGAAAAAAATATTAGCAACAATACCTTAAATTTAAATAAAAATTAATTATAAATTAATCAAATATACAAACATGAAAATAGAAGTCTTGAAGAGATTGTGATAGGAATTATTGTAATTATCCAGGAAACAAGAATGTATTTCAAAGTGTGACCTAAACCTCAAACTATAGTAGAAAAAAATTGATAAAATGTATTTAAAACTCTATATCCTAAAACTTACAATTAGCAAAGTTTAAAGACAAGTTAAACTGACAAAAAGAATTTGTAACTCATAACATAGACACAAGGCAAATGTCCTAAATATAAAGAGCTCTTAAAAAACAAAAATAAACAATACCAAATTCTGGCAAAGATGTGGAAGATCAGAAAGTTTCTTTCACTGTTAATGGAAATTCAAAATGTTAAACCAGCTTGGAAAAATAATCTGACAATTTCTTATAAAGTTAAACATAGGCTGATCATAGAATAAAGTAATTATGCTCCTAGGTATTTACCCAAATGAGCTGGAAACAAACCTGCACATGAATGTTTATAGCAGCTTTATTCATAATTGAAAAAAAAAACACAATCAAACAACCAAGATGTCCTTCAGTAGGCAAATAGATAAGCAAAATTTGGTACATTCATACAACAAAATATAATTCAGCAATACAAAGAAATGAGCTATAGAGCTGCAAAAAGACAAGGCAGAAACTTAAATGCACATTGCTAAGTGAAAGAGGGCAGTCTGAAAAAGCTACATACTTCATGATTCCAACTGTATGATCTTTCATAAAATTTTCACCATTTCAAGAAGCTGGAAATAACTATCCCTCTTTAAAACACTTAGCACTTTGTAGCTCACTTATGGCCTTTATACTCTTCCATTTGGTCTGTCATGTTCACTGCCCAAAGTACTTCATAAAGTAATTGCCTAAAGATTGTCTAACGTGGAATTTTTTTTAAAGAAATGAATTCACTAATGAATATACAACAAAAATTAAATTGTTAGTTCATGATTTTAGGGATTTATTATTTTGAGGTAATAAGATAATCATTCATTGATTTTATCTAGCAAGACAAATAATAACAACAATTTCTAATGCAAAGAATAGAAATCCATATTGTGGTATCAATCCTAAGTCTAGGGATGCTGGGCTAGCTCAACAGGTTGAGCACTTGCTTGCAACTGTGAGCTCTGGGAATCGAATCTCAGCCCCGGCCCATTAAAACCCACATGCTGAACTGTAGTGCACAACTGGCAACTGCCAGAGTAGCAGCAAAGGTTCCCACTTCCCATGAGGTAGGCCACCAGTTGAGTTCTGCCCCATGCGGTCCTCATCCCCCTGTGTGGAATGAAACTATGTAAAATAAAAAACTAATTATGTACAACCATGGAGACTTCTCTGGGCCCTCCCTGCTTCTCTCTGTCTCTCTCTCTCTCATACTCTCAAACAATAAAATAAACCTTAAAAAAAAATGAAAACAAAAAGTAAAATCTTAAGTCTAAACCCAAGTTATTCAAGTTTTCTTAACAACAGTCACATAGCCAGAAGCCTGTATTAATCTTTCTTGATAGCAATGGAATTTTTGAAAAGTTTAACATTTGTGTATTACTATTTGCAATACCCCCAAGCATGAGGCAAATATATTTGAAGACTTAAAAAATATTTATTTTATCATATTTGGTACATAAAGTCTCACTGTAATTTTAATAAACTTAACTTTAAACAGGTCAAAATTATATAATTTATTTCATTCACCTTCAATTAAACCTATTAATTATTCAAAACAGTTATTACATAAAACTTGTCAGCATTTAGTTAACAATGTCGTGACACCCAATGATTGCTATCTAACCTACTAGGTTAGCGATCATCAATCTTTCCTGCTCATTGTAATCACCTGAGGAGCCTTAAAAAATACTAATTTCTGTATCCTACCTTCAGAGATGTTGATTTAATTGGTCAAGGGGTACAGCCTGAGCATGTTAGTTTTTAAATCTCCTCAGGTGATTTTAACGTGCAACCTCAGTTGAAAATCACAGGTACAAACCACATGTGCTAGGTTACTTTATGTGGTTTTGTTACATACTTCCAAGAGGTCAACTGAAGACTTTAGGACTGCATTTAGCCTATAAACTAAATGTTGGCTCCTGGTTCAATCTAAAGGAATACAATTCATTCCCTTTATAACTTGTTATACAACACATGAACTAATCTGTTAGTGAGAAAAATTAAGCATTCCAAATATACTGTACTTTATAGAAAGTGCTTGGGTAGATTTTTGTTGTTGTTATTACATTTATTTTAAGGTGACTTTGGTTAATAGAAGTTACATAGGTACCAGGTGTACAATTATATAGTACTTTGTCTATGTGTTACAATATGTGTAACCACCCTTAGTTTCTGTGGCTTAATATTCCTTTTTAAATAATAAAAAACTTATCCAATAAAAAGGATCACTAGAATATCTGGCTTAATATTTTGTGTATAATTTCAAGCATCTTTTTTTTTCTTCTTAAGGTCTTTAACATATTAAAGAGCAGCACTGTAAATTATGTCACACAATTTACAATGAAAATTGACTTTCTGTTTTCACAGACATACCTACCTCGGCTTGATTCTGAGCCTCAAATTCTCAGAATTTGTTTTGTATGGTGTTTTTATTTATACTCTGAAGAAAAAATGTCAAGGAAATGTTACCAAGGCATCAGAAAATGGAGGAAAAGCTGTGAATGAAGCAGACTTAAAATTCTTAAATAATGATGGACATGATGTACCTTCTGCCAGAGGAGACATTGAAACATATATGTAAGGAGAGAAAAAAATCCTTCTGTTGCTGTGTTTCCAGCCCACGTTGTGTATATTCAGTAGCATATTATTTTTGAGCATTTTCTGGTTCTTTTGCTGACAATTTCTACATTCTTTACATATGATAAATAATTAATAACCTATAACTTATAATAATGAAACAAATTATAAATGAAAAAGAATGGGAGTACTCATTCTTAACATGTGATTGCATTTGTGGTAAAGGTTAGAATATCTGATCCATACAAATTTAAAGTAAGAAGTATGATTAGTATGTATTAAAAGAAAAAGTATCTGCTCAGATAATGTGATTCAATAAAGCCAGTGATTAAATAATAGGTGAAAGGAAAGTGAGAGAGAGAGAAGAGAAATTAATAGCCTAAATAAGGGGAAAAATTCAATACTTTTTTTAAAGAAAAACTAGTTTGGACCATCTTACTCAAACCTAAAGTCCAATATGATGAACATTTATGCTATCATGACATGTAATTTATGTATTAAGACATTTTTAACAGAACTTATCCCTTTAAAATTTATAATTCAAATTTGAATTTGTCTAACAACCCCTGATTTATCTTCTTCTAACCTCCCAAGAAAATACTGCTGAAGAAATAGAGATAATCAAGAATTTGCAAGCTATGATTGCCAAACAACATATTATAGAATGTGTTAAGTTTCTTTTGGGCCCATACAAATACATTAAGAAAAACTGATATAAACTTGAGAAAGCTAAGCCCATTTAAAAGATGTGCTTTTAGTTCATCTGTGTGCTCTCTGAAAGAAATGGAGTCCACACCAGATAATTTGTGAACTCTCTGTCAATTGCATAGGTTTTGGTGTGTTGATTTGTTTGGTTTTTGGTTCACAAAGAAACATCTTCCACAACCCCAAGAGTAAGACAAGAAGTAAAGTAATAGAGAACAAATATTTGAATATTGCACTGTCTAGTGACAGCAGCATTATTATAGTGAATGCTAGAAATTAGCATTTATGGTGTTATATTGTTTATTCTTAATAGGTTAAAATAAATTGTATTGGCACCAGAATCACCTGTGAAACTTTTCTTTAAATCTAACCTTATACCCACCCTAGAGATTCTGATTCAAAGCATTTATGATACAGCCTGAACATTTCTTTAAAAAAAATAAATAAATTCATTCAGAGGTCATGATAAAGAGATACAGAAAATCAAACTGCAGAATAGGAGAAAATATTCTCAAGTGGAACAAAGTCACACAACATGAAAACTTGTTAAAACCTGGGAATTGGCCTAGAAGTTATATCAACCTATTCTCAAGCTTGTAAAATCTGAGAAAAGATTCATTGATCACAGAGGCAGAAAATTTTTAAAAACCGCCTCCTTGATAAATTACTAAGTATCTTGCTTCAGTAAAAATAAAAGAAAATTATGAACCTTTAATTTTGCAAAGAAAATAAAAGCCACATTTTGAATATTTATTTATTCAACAATTATTGAATGTAAAATATCTGTCAGGCAAAATGAAATATAATAGTACACAGAAACAAAGAAGAACACTACTTCATGAAGTTTATACTTTAAAGGAGAAAAAGAACACTAGTAAAATTAATTATACAATGTTATAAATTTATAAAATGATATGAATTAAAATAACTTTATTATTTATAAATGTGATATGTACAGGACAGAAAAGGAACATTAAAACATATGCCTCAGATTATTTGCTCTACTTCAGAATCCAAGACTTTTTAATAAATATTAATTTTTAATCTAATAGCATTTATTAAACAAGAATACAGATCTTTGGGGGAAAAGAGGAAAAATTCAAGAGATAGAATAAGGAAAGGAAAACTTGCAAGAAATGAAAATAATGCAAGAATGTAATTATTAGAATACATATTGAATAAGCTTAAAAGAAGACAATGGTCAAAAATCACATCAATGATGAAGAAGTTACATTTGAAAAATCTGTGCAAATATGGAAAATAAAGAAGCAAATTGTCAAAGAAGGTAGATGACTAAGAGCAGGGATCCCCAACAGTACAAAGCCGCAGCCTGCCAGGAACTGGGCCACCCAGCAAGAGGTAAGCAGCCAGTGAGGGAGAAACGCTTCATTTGTATTTACAGCTTCTGGCATTATCACCCAAGTTCCACCTCCTGTCAAATCTGAGGTGGCATTAGATTCTCATAGGAGCATGAACGA
>PVKE010012451.1:7739-38413 GCA_004027555.1 Craseonycteris thonglongyai | reverse complement strand
ACTTTTTATGCTAATCTTAATTATAATTTTGAAACCTAGAAACATGAACATAGTAAAACTATTAACTTACAAATTTCAGATATACTAAAGTAAGTTTGAAAGCCTTTAAGTTTTTAATAAATTTTTAAATTAAATATGATAAATTTTTCAGCCTCACCATTGAGGAAAAAAAGAAGCAATATTTAGAATAGAAGTAACTTTTTTATAGGCTAAAAATATTTTAGGTATAAATTTAGACATAAATCTTTCCTGAAAAAATAATGCATAGAAATTTGAGTATATATTTGTTTATATTACATTATGTAAAATACATTCTTAATAATGAAGATGATAAAAGTGAGAAATAACATGCTAGTGATTATCAAATGCTAACTCTGTGTGAGGCTTTTCACACATTTTTTCTTACTTGATCTTTCTAGCAGTCCTGGAAGTTTAGTGAGATTAAGTTGCCCAAGGTTGTACAGTTAATGTTAGAATGAGACTGAGACCCAGACAGTATGACTTCAGTCCCAGAGGACTAAGGTTCTCTACTCCTAAGAGACTAAAGACAATTTGAGTGACCTTTGAGTTTTTGTTTACCTCTGTCTTTGATTTAGTTAGGACACTAGGAACAGAGAGCAAGTTCAGTGGAAAAGAAAAAAGCAGTTGTCTGTTCTGTAATCAGTTCATCCTGATTTGTTTTATAAAAGAATGACAGAGTTGTGTGAAGTGTAAAGTTACTAGTTACCAAAAATATATTTGCAACACTATCAACTCAAATGTTCATTGAACTTTATCTTAAAACATAGAATGTTGCTTTGTTATTTTTATTTATGTTTGTCATTTGAAACTGCTGGAGTTGTAACCTTAAAGATTTTAAGATTAAATTATTACTCAGTGTCAAAGTCAAGTAATAATTGCTCTAAGCAGATATTTTCTATTTTCAACTCAATAATTGAATAAAGTTGATTTTCTTTAGAATTTCAGAAGAACATCATTATAATGCATTTGCTGAGACAAGGCTAACACTAGCTCATAACTGGGATTTTTTTAATGCTAACAGTTTTACTTGCTATAAAAATTATACACACACACACACACATATAATACTTATTATATATATTATAGTAAAGGGAAAAATAAATATGTCCTCTGAACCCTTACAAAATCTTTAGTTAATATATCATAAAAATCACATGCAAATTTTAAAAGTAAATATATTATTAGCTGTGTATGACATATTGAAGTCCACATGAAAATCAAAACATTTCTTAAGTGACCTATAATATTTAGTACTTTAATGTTACCAGCTTTGTTTACTCCTACCTATTTTTAGGGAGCAATCTAAAGTGATTGCAAAGGTATGTCTTCTTGGAGATAGTCAGGAACAATATAATGATAGAGAAATCTGAGAGAAATATTTTTATTAAAAATTCTCAGAAAAACACTTTACTAATACATAATTTCAGTGATAAACTATTGGCTGAGTAGTAGTTAACTCACTTAGTTTTACTATACTGTTTATCATGTAGTCTTTGACCTTCCTTTTCAATTATCATTTCAGGAACAACAATACCCCATCTTTTGAATAGTACGTCTAACAATCTATATTTAAATTTTCAATCAGACATCAGTGTTTCTGCTGCAGGTTTTCACCTTGAATATACAGGTAAGTATAACATCATGTACTTTTCAAGAAAGTTAACAAATTTATATTAATTTTTAAATATTACTGTTCTGACTATAGAATTTAAATGGACTTTGTCAAAAGAGAACATTCAACTTATATTTTAATGATTTTGATATTTTCTTCAATTCAATTATAAAACAATATGCAACAATTTCTAAAGATTTTCATCAGAATTTACAAGTATTTTCTTTTTCTTTTTAATTGTAAGAATACAGCATTATACATACCTGTTTCATAAATTTTAAAGTGCACAATACAGTAGTGTTTACTACAGGTACAATGTTCTACAGCAAATCTCTAGAATTTATTTATTTTGCATAACTGAAATTTTATACTTGTTGAGCAGCAATTTCTCATTTCCCCCTCTCTCCATATGCTGGAACTAATACTCTAGTCTCTATTTCTATAAATTTGAATATTTAGATCTTTTATATGAGTGGTATTACTTAGTATTCGTCCTGTATCTGGCTTCTTTCCATCAGCATAATGTTCACTGGGAGTTCATCCATGTTATCACATATGGCGGGATTTCCTTCATTTTTAAGACATTGTATGTTAGAGTATATATCATGTTTTCTTTATCCATTCACTCATCATTGGACACTTAGGTTGTTTTTGTATCTTGGCTATTGTGAATAATGCTACAGTGAACATGGAGAGCAAATGTCTATTTGAGATTCTGATCTCAATTCTCTTGGAACTATATCCAGAAGTGGCATTGCTAAGTAATAGGATAAATCTCCTTTTAATTTGTTTGAGAAACCTCCATAGTGTTTTCCGTAGTGGCAACACCATTTTACAGTCCCACCAACATTGTATAAGGGTTCCAATTGCTCCATATCCTCACCAGCACTGTGGTTATCTAAAGGAATACAAATCATAACAAAACATCCAGTTTTAAGCATTTATGCATCAACTTAACATAGCATCAATTGTTTTAAAGCAAATCACTAAGAAATATAAAGAGAAATAAACAAAAATACATTATGAAATTTTTCAGAATTGACACCAGTGGAGAAATTCTAAATAGACCAATTATACTAAGAGTGATATAGAAAACAGTTATTTAAATGTTTCCCACACAAAATAATACCAGGCCCAATGACTTCACATAGAAATATTACCAAACCTTTTAAGACCCAGTAATCCAAATGTTTTTTAAACTATTCCATATGCTTTTAACGTTTTTAGAGTATATCATATGTTCTCATACTAGTCTTAGTAGGAAACTATAAACTAATTTTTTATAAATATGATACCAATATTTTACTTTTTCAGCTCATTGCGATTTGTTATATGACATTGTGTAAGTTTAAGGTATATAATGTATTGATTTGATACATGTATCTATTTCAAAATGATTACCACAGAAAGAATAGTTAATATCTCCATTATCTAATATAATTGTTATTTTGTTTTTGTGTGGTGAGAATGTCTATCAGGGTTCTCTTCTTTTCTGTAACTTGACTAATATTCCCTTATATATACATATATCACATATCCTTTCATCTATATAGAGACACTTAGGTCATTTTCTTATCTTGCCTATTGTGAATAATGCTGCAGTGAACATAAACTACAGATATCTCTTTAAGATTCTGATTTCATTTCCTTTGGGTGTATACCCAGAAGCAGTACTACTGGATTATATGGTAGATCTATTTTTAATTTTTTGAGAAAATTCTATATTGTCCTTTATAGTGACTCTACCAATTTACATTCTCATCAACAGTGCACAAGGGTTCCCTTATTGCCACATACTCACCAACACTTTTTATAATTTTGATGATAGTTATTCTAACAAGTTTGAGGTGACATCTCTGTGCTTTAGATTTACATTTCCCTCATGATTAGTGATGTTGAGTATCTTCTCATGTACCTGTTGGTCATTTGTATGTCTGGAAAAATGTGGTTTAGATCATCTACCCATTTTTTTTTTATCAGAATTTTTTTTCTCTTGAATTGAGTCCTGTGTATATTTTAGATATCAACTCCTTATCAGATAGGTGTTTTGATTGTACTTCTCTTATTATCTAGGTTGCCTTTTCATTTTGTTGATTGTTACTTTGCTGGGCAAAAGCTTTTTTATTTGATATAGTCCTACTTATTTATTTTGCTTTTGATACTTGTGTTTTTGAAGCCACATTAAAAAAAAAAAAGAAAGAGAAAGAAAGAAGTGATACTGGGATGCCAGGGTAACTCAGTAGATTGTGCTCTTACCTCACAACCATGAGGTTCAGGGATAGAATCCCAGCCCCAGCCACTGCAAACCCATATGCTGAACTGCTGCGCAACTGGTAAAAGCCAAGATGGCAGCAAAGCTTTTTACCTCCCATGTGGGAGGCCCCCAGTTCAGTTCCCATCTCTCAAGACTTCACACCACCTGTGTGGAATGAAACTACCGGTATGTCAAAATGAATGATGTGCAACTCTGGAGACTGCTCAGGGCCCTCTCTTATCTCTCTCTCTCTCTCTCTCTCTCTCTCTCTTTCACCTTCTCTCAAACAACAAAATAAACCTTAAAAAAAAATTGATGTCAAGGTTAATGTCTAGGAGCTTTTTTTTTTTTTTTAATGTATTTTTTCTAAGACTTCTATAGTATCAGGTCTTATGTTTAAGTCTTTTATCCATTTCTAATTAATTTTTGTAAGTAGTATAAGATAGAGGTTCAGTTTTATTCTTCTGCATGTGATAATTTTAGCACCATTTATTGAAGAAACTATTCTTTTCCTCTTGACTATTCTTGGTTTTCTTGTCAAATCTAGTTGAACTGCACAGGCAGTGGTTTATTGCTGCACTTTTGATTCTATTTCATTGTCTAAAGTATACATTTTTATGACAGTTCCATACTGTTTTGTTTACTATAGTCCTTCTAATATAATTTGAAGTCAGAAAGAACAATGTCCCCAGCTTTTTTCTTTTTTCTCAGGATTGTTTTGGCTGTTTGGGGGTCTTTCATGGTTCCACATGATTTTAGGATTTTTTCTATTTATGTGAAAAATACCATTGTAATTTTGATGGGGATTTTACTGAAAATATAGATGGGTTTGGGTAGTATGGACATTTTAACAATATTAATTGTTCCAGTCCATGAATACAGATATCTTTCCACTTACTAGGGTCTTCTACATTTTCTTTCATTAAACACTTATAGTTTTCTCATCTTTATCTTCATGCTTAAATTTGTTATGTTGTTTTGTTTTATTTATGCTATTTTCAATGGAAACATTTTTTTATATATATATTTTTGTTGTTAGTTTATAACACAACTAGTTTCTGTATTCTGATTTTCTATCCTGCAACTTGCTTAAATTTGTTTAGTAGTTGTTAACTATGTTTCGTGGAATTTTTTGAGTTTTTTGTTTGTTTGTTTGCTTATTTTGTTTTTGTTTTTAATATAATGTCTATCATGGGCCAATAGAGACAATTTTACTTTGCCTTTCTGGTTTGCAAACACTAACATCTGTCCAAAGACCTTTATCTTTTCTTTTTCTTCTCTAATTGCTCTCCTAGAATTTCCAGTCCTATGTTGGATAGGAGTCATAAATACCTTAGTTTTCTTCCTTGTCTTAAAGGAAAAGCTTTCAAATTTTCAACATTGTGTATATTAGCTGTGGACTTTACATATATGGGTTTATTATGTTGAGATAGATTTTTATAATCATTTTTTTTGAGAATGTTTATTATGATAGAATATAGTGTTTTGTCTAATACTTTTTTCAGCATCTGTTGAGATGATCATATGATTTTTATCTTTCATTCTATGAATGTAATGTATCACATTTACTGATTTGCACATGTTGAACCATCCTTGCATCCCACGCATGAATAACACTTTATAATGGTATATGATTCTTTTAATGTGATTTTTAGCTTGATTTGCTAGTATATTACTGTGGATTTTAGCATCTATATTTATCAGGCATATCATCATGTTTTCTTCTCTTCTAGTGTTCTTTAGCTATGTCATGAGGGAAATGCTGGCCTCAAAAAATAAATTTGGAATCATTTTCTCTTTAATATTTTGGGAGAGTTTGAAAAGGATCAATATTATTTCTTTAAATGTTTGGTAGAATTGACCCATGAACACATCTGTTCCTGTACTTTTCTTTGCTAGGAGGTTTTTAACTACTGATTCATTCTCCCTACTTATTTTTACCTGTTGAGATAGTCTCTTTGTTCATCATTCAGTCTTTGTAGGTAGTATGTTTTTAGGGATTTATCTTTTTTCTAAGTTATCCAACCTGTTTGTATATAATTGTTCATAGTAGTCTCTTATAAACTTTCTTATTACTGTGATATCAGTTCTAATGTCTCCTTTTTCATTACAAGTATTTTCAAACAGTGAAGAAAGGAACTGGGTACTGTAGAACTTCTAAAGCTGAAATGGAATTAACTGGATTTTTTCTTGTTAGCATAGAAAATATATATTTATCTCTCAACTTCCTATAAAACTTTTAGACCCAAAAAAGTTTTATATATTCAAATTAAATACATATATGAGTGTGTATTTTGCTACATAAAATTATTATAAATGTAATTGGATGATTATTTGGTAATTTGGGGCTTACTTACTCTCTCCCTAGAATATAAATTTCAGGAAGACAGAAACTGCCATTAGTAAAGAACCATGTTCATTTTGGATACTCTTTGTCTCTTGCACTGAGTCTAGTCACTGAATGTCATTAAGTATTCATAACACATTTTTTGGCTAAATAAGGAATGAGTGACACAATACCTAAAAATATAAGCTAACAAACATATAATATTGGCATATATTATTAGAATCAGTATACCTACACTGATGCTGGTGTTCAAAAAGTCATTCATTGTTCTGCTTTGTACAAAGTTTGCTATTCTGTTGGCTTCTGCTTCTTAAGTTTTTATGCAAAAAATAATCAAAGTACTTAATAGTTAGTTGGGTACTGCAAAAAGTAATTGGTCTATGTGTGTATACATTACAAACAAGGTAATTACATTAACTTTTCCCCACTGAGAAGAAACTTATTTCACTGTACTTCTTTCATATTTTATTTGTGACAGTCTCTAAGATAAAAGTTCTCCCCACAAGGTAACATAGGAAGGAATCACAATGGGCAAATAACAATCTTATAATCACATTTCAGCACAGATGTAGAATACATTAAGTTTTTCTATTAAAGTAATAAATTACATGAGTGTTTTCTTTTCTTTGTTTGTTTTTTTTTGTTGTTGTTTTTTAACCAAGAAAATAGACTCTTTCTATATTCCTAAGGGAATATTTTTAACAGTAAATGTTCCAGGAAATTTAGCAGGTACACTTCTATCTTGGGAAAAGAAAATTTGGCTGAGATTTCTGTCAGCAAGTGTTAGGTCTGATTTTACTACTCACCCATGATATTTTCAGATAACAACAACAACAAAAACCCTAGATTATCTGATGACAGTTACTAGACAGATATACCGTATTTTCCGGCGTATAAGACAACCGGGAGTATAAGACGACCAGGCATATAAGACGACCTCCTAATTTTACAGTTAAAACATAGGTTTGGGCCTATATTCGCTGTATAAGACTACAGCCTCGGAAGTGGGGGGTAGTCTTATACAGCGAATATAGGCCTAAACCTATGTTTTAACTGTAAAATTAGGGGGTCGTCTTATACGCCCGGTCATCTTATACGCCGGAAAATATGGTACCTTACTTTTTATTAATTTGAAAAATAAATAATGACAAATAGGCTGATTTTTATTTATAGTTAGAATGACCAGACGTACCATTTTAAATGGAACAGAAAACAACAGTGCTATTCTGTTTCAGATGATATATGTTTGATCAGCCTACTGACACTTTGAATGTAGCCTAGTGAGACTAGGCTGACCGTACATACCATGTGAAGCAGGACAGTACTGTGTTTTCTGTACCATTTAATACACTACAACGGGTCAGCCTATCTATAGTGCTCTTTTCCTCCTTGAACTTGAGATCATTACATTTTAACTTTGGAATGCCTGACTACTGTTATTATTATAATCATGATTAACAGACAAATCTGCTCTACCTTCTGTACCAATTTATTCTTCATTTACCTTGATCTCATTTTATTTCTAGAGATCTATTTTGACATTCCTTATAATTGTTTTTTTATTACCTGCTAAAGAAATTTTTCCGCTTCTACATTGCTTTCAAATATGAGAACAAACCCAGTTCTTTATTCATCAGATATTTATTGAGTATCTACTAGACGCTAGTTGTATTTTCTAGGTAATTGCTATAAATTTGCATAAAAGTTGGCCCTAAAAACCTTCAGAGTTAATTAGGAGTAAGGACATGCAAACAAGTATTTGCAAAATTTACTGTATGCACTGTTAAATATTTATGTAAGTCAGTACTTCTCAGATAATTGTGGGTTGTGGTCATTTTGTAGTATTCTTAAAAGTCTATATGATAAGACCCCACCTGCAAGCATTTATACTTACTCTAACTTCTCAAAATTACCCTCACAAATAACCAAAGTATGAGGGCATATTTTATAATTTAGGTGATGACACAAATAAAGTAGTTATCAAATCTATTAGGGGTTGCTAGTAGTGGAGCAAGGAAAACCTTTACCAAAGGACAAATAGAAGTTCTTTGGCATATAAGAATGAGAGTATAGATATGGAAAGAGCTTGGTAGTTTGAAGGGATCTCCTGGAATACAGGTAGATTTAAGAGCATTTAATCTGGAATCAGACTTAGGTTTGATCAGTTTTGAATTGTTGAAAGGCCCTGTTATTTTGGAAAGTGCCAAATGCATTGCAAGAAGAGAATAGGCCCAAGGAAAGGAGAAACTCTGAGGTTTTTATTTTGGTCATGTAGATGAAATACTAACAAATTTAGGAGATAATGTTGAAAAGATGTATGGCCTGTTAGATGTTGGAGATTGGAGAGAGAAAGTACTAGAAATGGTTCTTAAGTTACTGCTCTTCTGTTTTGGTTTTTACTATAGATCCATATCAATTTTTTATATGATCACAGTTTTGTTTTATCCCACTGGAGAGCTGATCTTTCAATTCCTTAGACATCTTATTTGATTTTTTTGGGTCTTAGATAGTGAAATAAATCAATCAAGATCAACAGACTTGTAAGCACTTTATCTGTAGTAATTCGATCTCATACGTTGCAGTGGGATCTAGGAACCAAGAGTGTTTTCTGATTTAACTAATGATGATGTTACTGAACTCAGGTTCAGCTGCTTGAGGTTTGGGAACCAATGATTGGGAAACAAGGGTAGGTGGAAGGGTAAGATTATCCAAAACACCAGTATTCCAGGAAGATGGCAGATAGCTGTTTTCTTAGTGCTGACATCCAGGAGAAAGTCTCCTGGGGGGTCTGGTTTGTTCCAAGATGGTTATCTCAAGCCCTGTCCTAAGGGTTATATACATGTCATCTGATGGAATATTGCAGTCCAGAATTTGCAGTCCAGTTGCTGGCATTTGCAGTCCTGTTGCTGGCATTCAGACATCTAACAGCAAATCAGTTTCTTTCAAGTCAGTGGTCTGCCGATTAATCAGATTAATGAGGTGTGAATATAGTAGACTCAAGAAAACAAAGTTATTAAACAAGATAGGAGGGGAAGGAAAAATAAACTAAAATTTTAAATCTTGACAAGTACACTGTCACTGTTATAAGAATGCCAGTATAGGTATTATGTGCTTTCAAGAGTGAAACTTGGGGAGCATTTGAGATCTTGTGCCATGGCATATGTTGTCAGTTAGCTCGTATAAACTCTCATAAATTTAACAATAAAAAAAAAAGAGTGAAACTTGTATGGAAGGTACCTATGGTGGGTGGTACTTCCAAAGTAAGAAAAAAATGACAAATGGATACATTTGTTATGTGTATATATTTTTAATATTAATAGTCATGCTGCTTTAACTATACTCTCTTGGAGGTTATAGTTGTTCTATTAATACATTGATTCAGGGCAACTTTTCTAAATTAGAGATATGTAAAGTAAATATAAACTTGAACATTTACTTCAATTACTTTTTTTCTGAAACTTGGATATTTCCTACTGATTTTATGCTAACAAATTCTAACAAATTACCTGGTATATAAATGTTCATATGTAACCAATATTAGTGGAAAGATTTTTAAAAATCAATTTTGTTTTCTGTTAATAACTAAAGAGATTATATAGTAGCAGAAAGAAGGCAGGCAGAATAGGAGACATGTTTTCCTAATAACCTTGGGAGACACAAGGAAAAAAGAAGCAAATATATTAGAGTTCTAGAGTTTAGAAGCTACATTTCTCTCCGCCAAATAAAGGGAAGTTGAAACATTAATTAAAATAGTCTGATTACTAGTTTTGTATTTTCTGATATGAATTATCAACAGTTGATAGGACACTACATTATTCTTTGTGTTGAATGTGTGTTGGTTTATTAGTCATGTGAACAGAAGTAACTGCTCTTAGTTAGTATATTTTTCCCAACATTTTTCTTATGTAAAGTAAAAATGTTTTCTGATTCCTAATCTATAAGAGCACTGGAAGATGGCAATCAACTTTTAAATTGATAGTTTGTATTTTTGCTTTGTTTTATTCTGCTTTATTTTGTTTTCTAAACATGTGATTTTGGTTGTAATGATACATTTCACATAAATGTATTTGTTGCAGGGAAGATTTCCCTAGTGCATAGAATGTTGTTAAATATATCATTAGTAGGTTTTCATAAGGAGAACTGGTAATTTCTACTTGCTCTGCCATTTGGATTATAGTAGAACCTCGCCATTATCAATTTTGTAATTCCTATTTGATTATAATATGTACTTATGATTTTCTTTACATTTTCCTAGATTTGTTGAGGCACATGTTTAGATCTCACTAATGGAAAAAGCCAGGACAGTGTAGCATCTATAAAATCTATCAGCAGTTTTTTGGTTTTGAACTTATAAAATGTATATTTTAAAAGGGAAAACTACATGTAATAGTAGTGTTTGAAAATTTAGAGGTGTTCAAACAGTTCTCTGGGGAAGTCAGGCGCACATGTTACCATAATAAATATATTTTTCCCTCCTCCCACACCAGAGAGCACACATGATAACTGCCACTAATAATTTTACTGTAAATACTGGGAAATCTCAGGTGGTTTGAAAAAAACACCTTTTTATCTCATGCAATAGTAGGAGGGCTTGCTTGAATACTCAAAAGTGTAAAAATAGTAGTAAAATAGTAAGCACCCAGACATGCACCTATTAACTCTGACTTACAAAAGATTCATTTCAGCACAATAGTTATTTTACTGAATTCTATCTTTGAGAAATACACTTAAGAGATAATTCATTGTGTCTTCATGAGTTCATTTTTACAACCACTGAAGATAGTTTTTCTCCCTTAGGCTAATTAGATAATTGAATATTTGAGAAAAATAGTGATTTTCAGATTAAGTATCTTTTTCTTGCACAAATATTCTTGTTATAACAGGTTTATGCACATAAAAACACCTCCTGCCCAAATTAAATTAATACTTGTTATTTCTAAATTCAGTTGCCATTAACTCAAAATATATTACATACAAATAAGTGTAATTGATCTTTTTAAACATGTTTCACTCATTAATCCTATAAGGCTATTACAGTTTTATTATAGGTTTTTTCTCTTTTAATTAAAATTTATTTCGCTATCATTTCATTGACTTTTGACCTTTTATACTGTTGGCTTAGAGATGATTTTAGCTGAAGTTTTTAATTCTGGAAAGAGTGTTTTTCGAATATCTAAACTTTCTCTAATTATGTAACAACACTGATCTGAGTATCCTGGTTTTCCTCACAATAAAGCCTATAATGTAGCTATATGCAGAAGCTTTTCATTTTCTGTCAATCACAATACTCAATGTACATCAGTTCTTGACACTTTACATACATCTTTATCTGTTTTTGTTATATTCCTAGAGTATTTATTTGAAACCCATTGATCTTAAACATACAGAAACCTATTCTTATGATAACAGAAAGAAAAAAAGAACTAAAACCTTATTTATAACAGAATGAAAACTGACAACCTCACTTCCATATTTAAAACCTCAATAATATTAGTTAACATTTGTTGAGAACTTACTATATTCCTGGCACTATTCTAAGTATTGTGTCTGTATTATTCTTTAAGCATCACATTAATCTTATATAGATTTTTTGCATCTCATTTGAACTTGTGAGAGAATTGAGTCATACAAATCATCTTAGAGACATTACAAAACAAAGCAAGGAAGTAGTGTAGCCAGGATGCACACAAATGTGTTCTTTTTCCCTCCATTAGCCACAGAAAAAAATATGTAACTCCCTACATGGCTAAGATGATAAGACAGCTCACAAGTTGTATCCTGCTTTCTTTTTTAGCTTAATTTCTTATTGCCTCTTCCAAAATATTCATTATGTTTTGGGGAATAACACTCTTCCTTTTTTCCGTAAAAGCGCAAAAACAGTTTTACTGGGAGTTTTATTAGTAATTAAGCATTTTCCTTCTCCCTGTTTCTCATTCTTAATATGTTAAATACTTCTTTACATTGTGAAATCCTCGAAAATAATGTATATATAATTATATAATCAGAATTATCTGATATAAGTGACATAAGTAACAACATATTTATTCCAAATTAATTGCCTTGAGAACAGAATTGGAAAGAATAATATTTAGTTATAAATTAATGTGAAAAATATGAACTGAGGTTTTAATGTTTTCAGCTAGGGTAATTTCCTACCGTCATTTGAGAGCAGACATTATGCAATTTTGATATGGATTTGTCCCTGGATTTATTTCTGTTTGTTTTGACTACAACAGCAGATTAATTTATCCAATTATCATTTTAAAAAATCACCGAGAGAGCATCTTTGATTGCAAAGGACATCATTTCACAAAATTTACACTCATAAAGCTAAAAATTACTCAATTTTTATGGCCTTGGTTAAACAAGAATTTTTTTTTTTTATGGCCTTGGTTAAGCAAGAAAATATTCTTTATAACATTTTTATAAAAATTAATTTTTATTGTTGATTTCTACAAATCACCTGTTTGTTTTGTCACTTATAAAGAAATAAAAAATATTTCTTAAAAGAAGGCATTCTTAGATTACAATTTAATTACTCAAGTTTATTTGTGAAAATAAAAATGTAGCTATAAAATATAAACTGCTGGATTTTAAAATATTTTTGTTTTATTTTCTTTAGTACACATAAAATAATTGGCTGAAGAAAATTAGAGGCCATTAACATTTACTTCACCTTACCTTCTTTCCTGAAACAATCATGTTCAATGGATTAGCTGGTCCAATGTAATTTCCTCTAGATACATATAGGGGAGAGTATGTTCTGCTAATACTAATTTATCCAATGATTAAGTGATTTTATTATTTATAGAAATGATTAATGTTCATTATAAAAATTTTGGAAATGCAGGAAAATATAAGAAAGCACATACATATCACCAAAAAAATGTCATAACTACTATTTAGCATATTTACTTTTGATCATTTTTCTCTGTAATAATATATGTATAAGAATTTTTAACTTACAAAATAGGAAATTTGTAAGTTACATACATTTTGTAATTTATAAGAGTTCTGTATCATATTTTTTAAGTTAAAACTCCTCATAAATATTTTACTATATCTATATATATTACATAACAACCAGGCTTAAAACTGAGGCTCTCTATGCAACCATAGTTTTATTTATACTACTCTCAGAGGAGGAAATCATCACTTCTGGTTATTAATAGTTTTCTGTGTATATGACCATGAATGGAGAAATTGATAGAAAGAAAAACGAAATGAACATGTAAAAAATTTGGCCTTCTCAGAAAGAATGGCTGTGAGAATGACCTTAATGGTGAAGAGTAATAAATAGACTGTTCAGAACTCCCAAGAAACTGATTGTACCAAAGAAATGTGTAATCATATCAATGACATATATGTTTATAACATAACTCACTTTTTCTTTTGTATTTAATAATTTCTGAAAAGAGCTTTGTGAAACTAGATGTGTGTAATGTGCAAGGCCCACTTACGGGTATTAAATGAGATTAAAACAAATGTAAGGCAGTTCTAATTCTTCTTGTATCTCAACTTTTTAAAGTAGATCACAGTTAAATGATAACTTTTCTTCTGTAGGTCCCTAAATATAAGATTACCAAAAAAAATCAAGAAAAATGGAACATAATATATATTTAGAGACATGGCTAATTGAGGCAGTGGGCACTGCAATTCCAGTCCACAGACTCCCCTAATCTCTTTCCAGACTGCCTCAAATGCATACGCAAACAATCAATTCACTCTTCCTCTTTATTGCCTTCCTTTCTGATCTAATCACAACTCAATCAGCTGCTGTTATTTTCTATCCTTAAATGTCACTTGATTTGGCATGATTTTTAGCCACTCTGACGTTGTATTAGTAGATAGAGAACGTATTTTCCATTTCCAGAGATAATTTGTATTTGTTAAGAAATACGTAATTAAAATAAGTATTCACTTTCTTTTTTATACTATTCATTCATTCATAAAACAAAATTTATTGAGTGCTTCCTTAAGATCTTGTGAGCTGAGCTGCCCTTATGGAATGCTTCCATTCTCAGAGGGTAGATAAATATTGCACAACTAATTATACAATTATTTATTTATTATTAACTTATGTTAAGTGTCACAGAAGGATGTGTAGAGATTGGTGCTATGAAAACATCTGTCAGAGAGGAATAATGTGGTCAAGAAATGAAGTAATATATGAGGTATTGTCATATTTTAGGATTTAATTTTAATGTATTTTTATGTAAGGAATATATGTATAATAATTTTGGAGTAGTGACTACTTCTACTCAGTGAAATATATTAATAATATACATTAGAGTAGCTTAAAAATATGAACTATAAATAAGTATAGTAAACATTGGCTTTTATTGAGGATTACAAGTTTTTAATAACACATGATACATTCACATGTTTAAAAAATATTTTGGCCAAAACAAAAATATCAAATCATTTTAAGCCTTTAAATAAATAATTTTCATAAAACCTTTCACATTTTGTGTTTTTTTATTCTTTTATGTTTTAAAAATAAATTCTTAATGTAAAATAATGAAAGTGTTTTGCATTACAGCATTATCTCCCTTTCAGTCAAAACTGACATTATGTTAAGTGTTACATTAATACTTTTCAAGTTTCAATGAGATACATATTCTTTCTCTTTTCTAATTATAATATATTTGGAGAACAAATTTTATTTATAATTTATTGTACTAAGTACATTAAAACATATCTAATGAATTGAAAATCCATATGAAGGAAGAAGCAACTACGTGATATGGATGAAACAGCAAATAACTTTTAGTCATTTTACTAAGAATGTTTTACAAATACAACGTAATTTTTTTTTTAATTTTATTTCTTTATTTATTTTTGACACAGAGAGAGAGACAGAGAGAGAGACAGAGAGAGAGACAGACAGACAGACAGAGAGAGAACTGAACTGGGGGAGCTCCCAGTTCAGCATATGGGTCCGCACCGGCCGGGACCGGAATTCGATCCCTGGTCCCCGGCGCTGCAAAGTGAGCGCTTAACCCACTGAGCCATCCCGGCTTCCCCTACAACTTAATTTTATTCTCACAGTAAATTATTACTTTTATTTTTTATCTAGGGCTTTATAGAAATTTTGTTTTTTGTTTTACAGTAATAACTTAGCCTGGGAGTTGATAACTTAATTTAATTATGATCACACAGCTAATGATTAGTTCCATGAAAATTCAAAGAAATAGTTTTATGGAGGAGTTTCATACTATACTGTTCTTAACATCTACAGTTAGATCTTATTCAGATTTTTTTTTCAATTATAGTTGACATTACTTTATATTAGTTTCAGGTATACAGTGTTGTAGTTAGCCTTTATACTTTAAAAAGTGAATCCCCCAATAAATGTAGCAATCACCTTGCACTATTACAATATTATTGACTATATTCCCTATGCAATATTTTATACCCCCATGACTCTTTTGTAAGTACCAATTTGTACTTCTTAATCCCTTTTTCTTTTTCACTCAACCCTTCTCTGGTCTGGTAACTATCAGTTTGTTCTCTGTATCTAAGAGTCTGTTTTTGTTTTTATTTGTTTGTCTAATTGTTTTCTTTAGATTCCACACATAAATGAGATCGTATAATATTTCTTTCTATCTGTTTGACTTATTTCACTTACTATAATGCCATTTAGGTCCACCCATATCACTAATGGTAAGATTTTATTTTTTATGGCTCCATTGTGCATATGCATCATAATTTCTTTATCTAATCATCTGTTGATGGGCATTTTGGTTGCTTCCACATTATGGCTATTGTAAATAGCACTGTTGTGAACATAGAGGTACATATAGCTTTTTGAATCAGCATTTTGGATTCTTCAGCTAACTACCCAGAAGTGGAATTGCTGGATGATAGGTAGTTAAATTTTTAATTTTTTGAGGAACAGCTAAACTGTTTTTCATAGTGGCTATACCAGTCCCATAAACAGTGTGTAAGAGCTCTTTTTTCTCCACATTCTCACCAACACTAACAAGTGTTTTTTTGATTTGATGATAGCTGTTCTGACAGGTCTGAGGTAGTACCTCATTGTAGTTTTAATATGATTTCTCTGATATTTAGTGATGAACATCTTGTCACGTGTATTGGCCATTTGTATGTCCTGTTTGGAGAAAAGTTTTTTCAGGTCCTTCGCTCATTTGTTAATCGATGGTTTATTTTTCTGGTGTTGAGTTGTATCAGATGTATCAGTGGAGAGTATTTTCTCCCATTCAATAGGCTGTCTTTTTTGCTGTAGTTGATGGTTTCCTTTGCTGAGTAAAAACTTTTGAGTCGATATAGTCCCAGCTGTTTATGTACTTATTTGATTGTTTCTTTGTTTCCCTGGCCCAATGAGATATATCAGAAACAATATTAGTAAGAGGAATGTCAAAGAGTTTGCTACCTATGTTTTCTTCTTGGAGTTTTATGGTTTGGGATCTTAAATTTAAATCTTTAATTCATTTTGAGTTTATTCTTGTATAAAGAATTAGAAAGTGGTCCAGGTTTGTTTGTTTGTTTGCATGTATCTATTCAGTTTTTCCAGCACTGTTTATTAAATAGACTGTCTTTATCCCATTGTATATTCTTGGCTCCATTTTCATAGATTAAATGACCATGTAGGTGTAGGTTTCTTTCTGGTTTCCATTCTGTTCCATTGATCTATATGATATGTTTTTATGCCAAAACCATGCTGTTTTGATTACTATGACCATATAATACTGATTGACATCAGCTAGCATGATGCCTCCAACTTTGTGCTTCTTTCTCAAGATTGCGGTGACTATTCAAAATCTGTTATGATTGCATATAATTTAATTATTATTCTAGTTCTGTGAAAAATGCCATTGGTATTTTGATAGGGATGCATTGAATCTCTAGGTTGTTTTGGGTAATTATGGATATTTTAATGATATTAATTCTTCCTATGACCATACTACATGCTTCAATTTATTTGTATCCTGTTCAGGGTTTTTTTTTGTTTGTTTTGTTGTTCGTTTTTCCTTTAAAATCTTATAATTTTCTGAGTATCAGTCTTTTACTTCCTTGGTTAAATTTAATCTAGGTGATTTTTTAAAATGCTATTGTAAATGGCATTGTTTTCTTAATTTCTCTTTTTGATAGTTCACTATTGTTGTATGAATATAAGATGCAGCCTATTTCTGAAAATTAATTTTATATCCTAATACTTTACTGAATTAATTTCTAAGTTCTAATGTAATCTTCAGAGTTCTCTATATATTATAGTATTATGTCATCTGCAAATATGACAGGTTTTTTTTTCTTTCCAATTTGAATATTTTTAAATTTATTTTTCTTGTCTGATTGTTGTGGCTAGGGCTTCAAGTACTATGTTGAATTAAAGTAGTTTAAGTAAACTTGATTGTCTTCTCTCTCATGTTTAAGAGAATACTTTTAGCTTTTCCCCATTGAGTACAATATTAACTGGGTTTGTCAAATATGACCTTTATTATATTGATGTATATTTCCTCTATTCCCATTTTGCTGAAAGTTATTATCTTACATGGATGCTAGATTTTTTCAAATGCTTTAATGCATCTACTGACACGATTATGCAATTTTTATCTTTCATTTGCTAATAGTTTATGTGGTGCATCACATCAATTGATTTCCATATAGTGAACCTACCTTGCATCCTAGGAATAAATTCCACTTGATCACGGCATACCATCATTTTAATGTAATGTTGACTTTGGTTTGCTAATATTTTGTTGAGTATTTTTGTGTATCAGGGATATCAAATTATAAGTTTCTTTTTTGTAAGGTCTTTGCTTGGTTTTGGAATCAGGGTGGCTTCATTGAATGAGCTTAGGAGCCTTCCCTCCTCTTAAATTTTTTGGAACACTTTAAGAAGAATAAGTGTTCATTCTTTTTCTGAATGTTTGGTAAAATTAACGATTGAAGCCATCTGGTCCATCACTTTGGTATGTTGGGAGTTTTTTCACTACTAATTTGACTTCATTAGTAATAATTGGTCATTTCAAATTATGTGTTTCTTTTTTATTCAGTCTTGAAATATTTTATGCTTCTAGCAATTTATTCATTTCTTCCAGATTGCTCAATTTTTTAGTGTATTTACTGCTCATGGTATTACACTTTTTTTGTGTTTCTGTGGTGTCTGTTGTCACTTATCTTTCATTCTGATTTTATTTATTTGAGTTCTCTCTCTCTTTTTTTTCTTGATAAGTCTTGTTATAGGACTAATCAATTGTATTTATCTTTTCAAAGACTGAGCTTTTGGTTTCATTGATCTTGTATAAATATTATTATTATTAGATAGTTTATTTTGGGTCTGGTTTTAATTATTTCTTTTTTTTCTACTCAATTTAGGCTTTGTTTGCTATTCTAGTAAAGTTAGATGATTTATTTAAGGTTTTTCTTGTTTCTTGAGGTAGGTCTGTATTGCTATGAATTTTCCTGTTAGGACTGATACTGCTAGTTCCTATAGATTTTGGTTCGTATTCTCATTTTTGTCTCAAGGTACCTTTAGATTTTTTTCTTTATTCCATTGTTAACCCTTTAATTGTTTAGTAGCATGTTATTTAGCCTCCATGTGCTTGTGTGAGTCTTAGGGTTTTCTTTTCTTTTTTTTTTCCAATTGATTTATAGTTTCATATTATTATGGTAAAGGAAATGCTTGATATGATTTTGTACTTCTTGAATTTATTGGAATTTGTTCTGTGATCTAACATGTGGTCTATCTAGGAAAATGTTTCATGTACACTTGTATAAAATGTATATTCTACTACCTTGGGATTGAATGCTCCAAAAATATCAATTAAATCCATTTGGTTTAGTGTGTCATTTAAATCTGCTGTTTCCTTTTTAATTTATTTTCTCAACAACCTATCGGTGTCAATGTGGTGTTAACATCCCCTACTATGACTGTGTTACTGTCAAACTCTACTTTTTTGTTAGTCCATATCTGCTTATATATTTAGGTGCTCCTTTGTGGGGTGCATAGATGTTTAATAGGGTTGTATTCTCTTATATTGCTCTCTTTACCATTATGTAATGTCCTTTGTCTGTTTTTATAGTCTTTTTTTAAAGTCTGTTGTGTCTGATGTAAATATTGCTACCATAGGTTTGTTTTGTTTTTTTGTTTTGTTTTGCTTTTTGTTTCCATTTGCCTGAAATATCTTTTTTCATCCCTTTGCTTTCAATCTGAGGTGGGTCTCTTTTAGACAGCCTATGTATGGTTACTGTTTTCTTATCCATTCAGTTTTCTTATATCTTTTGATTTGATCATTTAATTCATTTTTATTTAAAATGATTATTGATATGTACATAGTTGTTTCTATTTTATTATTTATATTTATGTTTTTTGTTTTGTTTTGTTTTCTCCTTTCTTGTTCTTAAGAAAATTTCTTTAATATTTCTTGTAATAATGTCTTAGTGGTTATAAATTCCTTCAGGTTTTTCTTGTCTGGATAGAGTTGTCTTTGCTGTGGGTCCTTGCTTATCATCCATCCCTTTGGATATTTTTTGCTAATCTCTTCAGGCCTGAAATGTTTCTGTTAAAAAAATCAGATGGAAGTCTTATGGGAGCTCTCTTGTAGGTAGTTTTGTTTCTCTTGCTGCTTTGAAGATTCTCTTTTTGTTTTTAACTTTTGCAATTTTAATTATAATGTATCTTAGTGTGGGCCTCTTTTGTTTCATCTTGTTTGGGATTCTGCACTTTCATGTATGCTATGTCTATTTTCTTCACTAGGTTACGGAAGTTCTCAGTCATTATTTCTACAAATATGTTCTTAATCCCTTGCTCCCTCTCTCCTGTTTCTGGTCTATTAAGCTATCTTTGAGGGTTGTTGTTTTTTGTTGTAGTTATTATTATAATATATATTTTTTATTTTTGTTGTTTCAGTTTTCTACTACTTTATCTTTCTAATCTCTAATTTGATCCTTTGCTTTATCCAATCTGCTGGTGATTTTATTCTAGTACACTTTCACTTTTAGTTATTGTATATTTTATTTCTGATTGGTTCTTTTTTATGGTTTATGTCCTTCATTATGCTTGCTATCTCTTTGTTAAAGTTCTCACTAAGTACCTCAAGCATTCTTAAAATCAGTGTTTTGAACTCTGCCTTCGGTACATTGGTTGCCTAAATTTTATTTAGTTTAGTTTTTTGTGTTTGTTTTTTTTTTCCTGAAGTTTCCTCTCTCTCTCTCTCTCTCTCTCTCTCCCTCTCTCTGTCTCTCTGTCTCTCTCTCTCTCTAATTTGGAACATATTTCTTTGTTTCTTCATTTTTGTCTGCCTCTCTGTGTTTGTTTCTATGTATTAGGAAGGTCTCCCTCTATCCCTTAGTGTTCCCCAGTGGCCTTTTGTTGCCAAGTGGTGCAGTTTTCCTGATCTTTTTCACCATGTGCTCCAGGAGTATCTCTTATGTCGGTTGTGTGTGCCTTCTATTGTAGTTGAGCCTTGGTTACCTTTGGCATGTTAGTGAGTGGGATTGACTCTCAGGCTGACTGGCTGTGAGGAATGACCACACCCACAGTATATAAGCTGCTATGGGGCTGAACCCTCAAAGGAGGATTTATCCCAACAGGCTTTTGCACCTATTGAGGCCACCCTTTGTGTGTGCCACCTGTGAGGATAATCACGTGGTACTCTGTTTGGGTCTGAAGCCATATGCATTCTTTCTGGTGCCTCTTGGGTTAGGGTTTCCATATAGGCCAAGTTTATCCTTGCTTGTGACTGGCCCTGAGCTACCTAGTGGGAGCTACAAAGTTTATGCAGTTGTTTACTCCCTGTGCTGGACCTGAAGGCATTTGGGGGCAGCAACACTGAGAACTGAGGCCTACTGCCACCAGTATTTGACCTACAGCATCTTAGCAAGAGAGAGGCCCAGGGTATCGCTAAGCTTGTTGCTACCTGCCAGTTGCCCATAATGCTCAGCAACTGAAAGATCCTTCTCAGTTACATGGGGTCATGCTGATATCCTGGTGCCAAAAATGCCTTTGGTGGCACTGCATGAGTTAGACTGGTCAAGTCCTCAGTCCAACTCATGCAATGTCACTGGAGGGATAGTTTTTCGAATGTTAATGCAGAATCAGTTCTTTGTCCAGTGCTGAGCCTCTGGTTACTCTGCAAAATGCCCAGAGAACACCAAGGCCAGCCACTGCTCACCTTAGACCTACAGATCCCCAAGAGTTGTCTAGGAAAGACTTCAGCATGATGGAAGCTGGCTCCCTGTTACCAAAAGTGTTCCAGGCAGGTGCACACACTGCTGTGTTGTTCGTATCTGGAAGAGCCTCCTACAGTATATGGTACATCATTGGTGTCTCCAGTGATGTTACCTGAGTTGGGTGGTACAGGGTCCCAGAGAGTCACTGAAATAGTATGTGCAGAGTTCACCAAGTCAATGCAGTTTCAGATCTGCCAGTGTGGTGAAAGGCTCCATATAAGAAAGATGGTGTATACTTATAAGCTATATGTGAGACAAACTCACACAAGGATAATGAACGCTATCTTTCTAGCCCTGACTCTGAAGCCACATAGCTCAGTTTTACCCAGTGTATTTCTAGCATCTCTTGAGTTGCTGCCCCACCACCAGAATTCAGGGTGAGTGCCTGAGAACATGTGAATAAGTTTGTGTACTAGCCCTTTAAGAGGACATTTGGGTTTTTAGCTGCCTTCCATCTCACCCAGATGGGTAGAATCCTCGTTGATTTTTACAGCACATGTTATGGGGATTCTTCTTGGCACTGGATTCCTAGGCTGGGGAGACCAGTGTAGGGCCAGGGTCCTTGCTTCTTAGTGGGGACCTCCACCACCAAGTTGTCCTTCCTGGTGCTTACCCACTGTTTGTGGGTGTGGAATGAGCCTATTTATATCTCCACTCCTCTTACTAGTCTTTGATGTGGCTTTGTCTTTATATCCTTAGTTATAGTGGTTCTGTTCAGCTTGTATTCAGATGGCTCTTGAGGTTGATTGTTCTATAATTTAGTTTTTAATTTTAATGTGGTCATGGGAGACAGCAGGCACAGCATTTACTTATTCCACCATATTATAATCTACTAATTCACACAAAACATTCTTAATGTCCCAATGTAAAATCTAGTTTTATTGTTCAAGATAGTCAATTTTGGTAATTTAACATGCATGATTTGAGTATTCATTAGTTGAAAATTACTTATATTATTATCATTAAATGTTCTTAGCAATTGGTTTGGATTCCTGTCCTGAGCCACAATCTCCTAGCAGTGGGATTAAAATTGGAGACAGATACATGGTTGGTGATGTAGTATCCTTTCAGTGTGATCAAGGCTATTCTCTTCAGGTAAATCTATTTTCAAATTATAATTTTGATTTTCATTGCTTTTTAAGAATATTTTAATAAGCAAATGATTATAATCCACTAGTTTTAAAACAATTTGATCTTGGGCTTTATAGTTTAGCCTAATGTCAAAAACCATTCAGTTGATCAATAAAACATATATGTGAGTCAAATTGCTGGAATGAACTAAACTTGTTTTCTTTTGCAGATAATCAAAATGGTTCTTGAATAAAAATTTATTTTTTGCTGTTTTTTCTGTTAACAAGATGTGACAATTGGTCTCCCAGGTTTTTAGAATTTGAAAATAAAAATGAAATGATACTTAAAGCATTAAATGAAACTCCCATGATAATAAACTCCCTAAATTAGTAAAAATTAGTTACAAATATATTTTGCTAAAGAAGTGGATTTGCAATGTGTATTTTGATTTTTGTTTGTTTATATTTATATTTATACTGTTATAAGTTTTTTGGAGGATCTGAAATTATGATCTCAAAATATTTTTCTAAAGGATATACTTTCTAAGAAATCTTGAAAAAATTGACACACAAACTATTTCACGTGTTAAATAAATATATTCTTTAAAGGAAGCCAAATTCAGAATTTATAGTTTTTATAGTTGTATCACAAATTATTTGTCTCAAAAGTGTGATCAGAGTTTCCTGGACTTTATATTTCTGTTAGAAATTTAATATACTTTAATTGACTTGTTTTAGTATTTTTATGAAAAAATTTTATAATTATTTGTTAACATATCTTATCTTAAATATTACAGAAATTTATTATAAACCACTATGTATATAGCCATTTCACTTGTATAATTATTGCATTATCTTAGTGGAATATGTTTAGATAGAAAAAATTTTAAAACTACAATTCTAATGTGATATGGATTTTTAATTTTTGTATCAGTACTTTGTTAGTTTTTACATTTTAATGCAAGTGTATATATAATTACCTTTGTTATTCTTAATAATACTAAAATTTTTAGTAAAAGTTAAAAAATATAAAATATAATAATATATATTTAAGCCTGTTTTCATAACTGTTCACTATGCCAAGTTTAATTTATCATTTTAAAATGTGTATGAACTGTGTTATCTTGTTTATATAGGGTCATTCTCATATTACGTGTATGCCTGGACCTGTAAGAAGATGGAATTACCCAATCCCAATTTGCTTGGGTAAGTTAAAGAACTAGAAAACGTTTACCGTATAAGCTTTATTAAATTTTACAATTACATTCTGTATATGATGTTGTTCAAAAATATAGTTTTCCTTTTGTCAAGTATTATGGACATGATACTTTGAGATAAATGGTTCATACCTGTTAAAAATATTTGTAATTTAAATATTTTTACAAAATTTTACTCCAATTCAGTATCAATGGATGACCTAAAATTGTCAAAACTGAGTAGAATATTGGTTTGTTCTGCTACCCCAGAAAGTTTTCTCAGTGTGATATGATAGAAGAACCCATGGATCAGGAAAATAGTGGATAAAAAATTTGGAGTTTGACAAAGGGAAAATGACGCTCAGCTTTCCCAGTAAGGCAGCAGCTCAAAAGCACCAGGGACATATGTGTACTGGGAAGAAATGAATTGTCTCACTTCAGGGTTAGGGCTGGAGAGTTGGCTTTCTCACAGACAGAAGTGCGAGCAGCAGCCATTGTTCCTTCTAGTACAGGCCTGCTCAAGCAGGCCCACACCATATCTGAGTTTTTGTCAACCTGCCTAAAATCAATGTCCTTTTGATTCCTTGTGACCCAACTCCACTAAACTTGCAGGCCTACCCAAGCCACTTTTCCATTCCAATTGCTAATCCATAAAAGCAGCCCGTCTTGGTTCATGTTGTGGACTTTCCTTAAAAGTCCACAGACCCCAAAGAAACAGCATGTAACCTCAGTGTGCCCTGTACCTCCAGCTACACACCAGGCACTAGCAGTAACCGGTGTCAGATCGCAGCTTAGCCTTTCTCAGGCACCTTCAAACTCAGTACAAACGGCAACCATCTGCAGGTAACTTAGTAGCTCATAAAATGTGGTTTCAGGCAGGGCACAGAAAGCAGCTGAACTTGGCCTGCAAGAAAACCCCTCTCAAAAGGCCCCAGAACCAACACCCCAGGTTTCCAGCTTCAGACCACACCAGAGTACCATCCAACCACCCCCACAAATGACAAAACAGAAGAGCAGACTGTGCAGTCACCAGAGCCCTGCTAAAGCAAATCCTGCTCCATAGAGGCAGGCTCTACACAACAGCCCCTCTGCTATAGTCACAGCAGTCCTCACAGCGAATTAGCCTGAGAGTCAGTTCCTTCCATCAATGTATAAACAACCAAGGCTCAACTACAAAAGGAGCACACAACACAGCTCTCACAAGGATGTTTTGTACCACTGGGCCCTACAGGACAGCTACTACATAAGGCTACCTACTAAGACTGAGAGACATAGCAGCTCTACCTAATACATAGATAGAAACATAGGGAGGCAGTTAAAATGTAGAGTAAAAAAACCCCACAAAACTTAACAACAACAACAACAACAACAAAACAGATCCCAAATTAAAGAATGAAACAAAGCTCCAGAAAAAGAACTGCGCAAAATGGAGATAAGCAATTTACCAGATGCAGAATTTAAAATACTGGTTGTAAGGATGCTCAACAATCTCAGTGAAAACTTCAGCACAGATTTAAGAAAAATGGTGATAAAAAAAAACATTAAAAAAAAACCAGTCAGAAATGAAGACTACAATAACTGGTGATGAATACATTACAAGGAATCAACAGTAGATTATATGCAGCATAGGATACATAAGCAATTTGAAAAGTAAGGTAACAGAAAACACCCAATCAAAACAACAAAAAGAAAAAAGAATTCAAAACAAAAAGAGGATAGTTTAAGAGACCTCTGGGACAACCTCAAGCATACCAAGAATTGTATCATATAGATACCAGAAGAAAAAGAGGGAAAGCAGGGAATTGAAAACCTATCTGAAGAAATAATGATGGAGAACTTCTCTAACCTGGTAAAGGAAATAGACATACAAGCCCAGGAAGCTCTGAGAGCCCCTTACAAGATGCAGACAAAGAGACCCACACCAAGACATATCATAATTGAAATGTGAAAGCTTAAAGAAAAAACGACTCTTAAAAGCCTCAAAGGAAAAACAGTAATTACCTACAAGGAAGCTCCCATAAGACTTCTCTGATTTCTCAACAGAAACTCAGCAGGCCAGAAGGGATTGGCAGGAAATATTGGCAAGATTACACTATGCAGGAAAGCTATCATTTATAATCAAAGAACAGATACAGAGTTTTCTAGACCAAAGAATGCTACAGGAGTTTATCATGACCAAATTAGTATTATAAGAAATGTTAGAGACATCTTTAAGGTGAAGAGAAAAAATAGAAAAATGGGAATAATAAAGTGGTACTACATATTTTTCAACAATTACTTTTAATGTAAATGTAATGTAAATAGATTACATACTCCAATCAAAAGACATAGAGTGGCTGAATGAACAAGAAAACAAGACTTTACATATGCATCCTACAAGAATCTCACTTCAGATCAAAAGATACCCATAGACTGAAAGTAAAGGGGTGAAAGAGATATTTCAAGCAAATGGAAATGAAATACTTAGATATCAGACAAGACAGACTTTAAAATAAAGGCTATAGTGACAAAAAAGGACCCAGCAATCCTACTTCTGGGTATTTATCCAGAGAAACCCAAATCACAAATTCAAAAATACATATGCATCCATGTTCATTGTAGTATTACTTACAAAAGCCAAGATAAGGAAGCAACCTAAGTGTCCATCAATAGATGAATGGATAAAGAAGAAGTGGTACATATATACAATGGAAAATGACTCGTTCATAAAAAAAGAATGAACATTTGCCATCTGAAAGAAAGTGAACTGACCTAGAGGGTATTACTTTGAGTGAAATAAGTCAGTCTGAGAAATATAAGATTTCACTTATATGTGGAATATAAAAAAAAAAAACAATATAAATGACCAAACAAAACAGAAAAATACTTATAGATACAGAGAACATTTTTGTGGTTGCCAGATATGAAAAGGGTTGAAGGCTGAATTGGAGGAAGGGATTAAGAGGTACAAATTGGTAGTTACAAAATAGTCATGGGGATGTAAAATATATCATAGGAAATATAATCAATAATACTGCAATAACTATGCATGGTATCAAATGGGTACTAGATGTATTGTGGTGATGTAGTATACCAAAAACTAATATTGTATGCCAACTACAATTGAAAAATGAAAAAAATATTTAAAATATGTGTGAAAACAGCCTTCTAAGACAAAATGTTTGAAATAAAGTATGAACTAGGGATATTAATTCATCAACCTAATAAATGATGACCATTTAAGGAAACCCAATCTATTTTTTCCACCCTTCAAGGTGACATGTTTTGCCTTTGTCCACTTGAAGGGGTAATGTTCTTCCATCTAAAAGGACATGGAATTATTCCAACAAGATTTAAATGCATACCAATGACGTTATTTCTCTTGAAACCTGGTTAGCTAAATAATATAATATAATGGATACTGACATAAAGGTCAGAAATTGTTGTTTTTCTTGTCTGTCCTAAAATATTAAAAATCAATTGTTGGTAAAAATGACTAAATTTGTTTTACTTGAAAGAAAGAACTTTACATAAAGTAATGCTTTCTATGACCATTACAAAAAATACTATATATTTTTTCATCTGATTAATTTTAGTGTATTAGAATTAGTATTTGGATTGTTGTCTGTTTTGATTCTGCAAGGAGGCCAATCACCTCCATATTTTTAAAGATACATTCAAGAAATAATTGGGGAATTAAATAGGTCTATAGAAGTTTATATATTTAAATACAAATACGTGAATTAGACATGATATAAGAGGGTTAAATACAGTTAAGTATAAAAAGGCTTAAAACAATTTACAGTATGTTCCTATTTTTATTATATTCATAAAAATATAGACACATACATATATACATACATATGAATTTTTCTGAAGAGAAAACGAATATAAACAGGTTATGTGTAGTGGGCTTTTTTATTTATTTTCTACTCATTTTATTTTGTATTTTATGAATTTTGGACAATAAGTTGTATATTTTGACAATAATATTGTACTGTGTTTCATAGACAACTTATTTGAATTAACATCGTGACCATATTATAAGGAGAAACTAAAGGTAGAATCAGTCTTAAAATTCTAGTTATCAGGTAGCAAGGTTATAACCTCCTGGACTGGAAAACATACAATCTGCCAGGTATTTTGATGGATTAAAGGAAAAGTCACTCTTAAGATTTTTAGGTAATAGAGACAAATTAGAAGGAAGAATCAAAAATTATTTTATCTCAGAAAACTATGCTATGGTTGTGTCCTTAACAAAAAAGTGTAACAAGGCACCAAAGTCTACTATGAAATCACTGGTAAATGCTGAGAATTGTCATTAAAGGACTAGGAGAAAATAGGCATAAATGTGGAGGTGAAGGTAAATGCACTTTCTGATTCTTCATACGTCTATAGTTTGTCATTGTTTTACTTTCTCCTAATAATTTTTCACTTTTTATCCTCTCACCTTTCTCTTCTCATTTTGTGATTTACACTCTACAAAGGTGGACAATGCAGAAGACAGGGTTTTCAGATCTGTTCTAAAGAGATGGAAAGTAGCAAAATTAGAGGAACAGTGAGCAACTCAGAGATTTGAGGTTGTGAAGGTTTTACGAAAGCAAAAGATAATTCAAGTATTCTTTCACTCAAAGTTCAGAAAAAGGGAAAAGACAATACTCAGTTGCCAGTAACACTAAAAATATTTTGATTCACCAAAATGTCTTCTCATCCACTTATTTATTATCAGATTGTGCAATGAATGTATGTGGAAAATCAAATATTGGAAAAATGTATTGGAAAACATAAAGGATATATATATATATATATATATATATACTCATAGATATGCTGAAAATTTCTCTAGTTTATGTATAAATGAACTGAGATTTCAAAAGGGATGGAAAAGTATATGGGTATATCTAGATCTCAGTGTTAATCACATTTTAAAGGTTTATACACAGACTGAAAGATTGCATATATTGCCCTAGTAAAATCTGCTTGATACATTATTTATTCAGTTCACATAGTTAAAGATAGCAGTCAGACTTGTTATTGATATCATACAGAACACTGATGAAATTTCAAATGAATTTATCTTTATGATCTATAACCTGAAGCTTGAATCTACATGTTGCTATTCTTAACAAGAAATAAGTGAGTGAAATTGCAAGTAAGTGTTCTATATATGTAATTTTTCAACTTGGTGTTTAATCATGAAATTTAATTCTTCAACCCACATTAGTAAATGTGTTTTTTAGTCCTATGATGAAATGGTAAAAATGATCATTTAGAAGAAAGAATTAGCTTCCAAACTGTAATTTCTCTTTTAATACATGTTAAACATTCTATTTAATTATATAAAGATTAATACTTGGGTAATTATCTGTTTTTATAATTTTTGTTTAGTTTATCAGTAGTAAATCAGGATACTAGGGATTATAAAATAAGGACATTCATAAATTATGCCTAAATTCTCAAGCTTGGGTGTATTGTTTTACACGTTTTATATTTCCCTATTATTTGTCTAGATTCTTACAGGGTAAAGTGATGCCATATCCCCTGTGTGATATGTGAATTTTTTTACATACTACTCATAGGTAGTGATATTTTTCTTTAAATTCTTTTTAAGAGTAAACAAAAAAGAGTGAACAGAGGGAAGACTGTGAAAATGGCTCCCTCTTGAATGTGGTACTTGCAATGGAAGTGGTTGGCTTGTTTTCATTCTAAATTATATTATCTTTGGAATGACTCAAAACATTACTAGAAGTACTTAAGGATTAGAAATAAGCTGTCTGCTGTGGACAGGTGCTCCTTGTTTGTATTCACTTCACATGAGCTACTCCTTGCTGTGGTGTAATTGATTTAACTTGCATTTATTGCTGAGAAAGGAAATATGTTGTATTTTTATGCTATTTTAGAAAATGCTTGTCAATTGATTATATTTGTTTACTAGTGTGTGGTGAACATTGACAATATTCAAATTTATATTGAAGTTTTAATTCAGACTTATGAAGACTTGAAATGATTTTAATCTGTTCTTCATGCAGTGAAGTATTCCAACAATATTTAGTATTTACTCTGGCTTATGTGGGGCTTCTGTCATCTTGCAGCTCAGTGTGGTGGTGCTATGTCAGACTTCAGTGGTGTTATCCTCAGCCCTGGGTTTCCTGGAAACTACCCCAGCAGTTTAGATTGCACATGGACAATAAAGCTGCCCGTAGGTTTTGGTATGTATGCCACACACACATGGAGTTTTCAATGTCATTAAATACATCCTTAAAAATATATATATAAACATCTAATATCTAATATTTACTATTTACAGTTTAATTTGGAATACGTACTGTTACGGAAATTGAAGCGTGAAATTTGCGTAGGTGTTGCCTTAACCAAGTACATTTCTCCTGGAATATTTGGACAATTGAAAGAATTAGCGCATTTTCTAATATTATAGATAGGTATGTAGAGAGACAGATAACTGTATGATATTTTTCAATTCATACAGATGGCTATCTCCTGAGTTAGATGTGCGTGGCAATGATGAATTCAACAAGAATTTCACATATAATTCTTTTTTTGTTACTCTTTTCTTATTGTTTCTGCCAAGTAGTATATAGGCCAATTATTTTCTGGTGATCTATTTAATTCATCTAATATTCACTGTAAATAAATAAGATTTTATATGTGAAAGTAGTACAAATTTTCTAATTTTGGATTTAACTACCCATGTAAACATAATATGCTTCTAATAACATGGTTCCCAGTGTTTTGGATATATTACATTACATATATTGCATTTTATAAATTTCTTCTCACTCTTTTTTTTTTTTTTTTTTTTTTTCACATTTATAGAGAGAAATTATCTTTTTGTCTTCAGTGCATAGTTATTTCTATTTTACTTTTTGACAGATAGAGAGAGAGACAGAGACAGAGACAGTTAGAGAACCGAACTGTGGGAACTCCCCAGTTCAGCACGTGGGTCCTGCCTGGGCCGGAGCCGGGATTCGATCCTCGG
>PVKE010012450.1:0-38317 GCA_004027555.1 Craseonycteris thonglongyai | reverse complement strand
TTAAATTTAATGGGGTGACATTGGTTGGTAACAATCAGACAGTTTCCCAATGTACAACTCCATATCACATCACCCATGCATCGCATTATGTGCCCAGCTCCCAGAATCAGGTCCCCCTCCAACCCCATATATCTGGTGCCCACTCCCCCCTCCCCACACAACTCTCCCTCCCCCCTCCCCCCTCCCCCCTCCTCTCCAGGTAAACACCAAACCATTGAGTGTGTCCATAATGCTTAAACCATATCTTCTTCATCCTATAAATGATAGAGTTGGGGTGCAGGACCCAAGTGAACAATTGATGTTGGTTCCATATTTAATTTTATCTAGTTAGAGTTGTGTTCTCACTTACCAAGAAGTTGTTGAAAACCATTATTCAGTATTGGCTATTCCTCAAACTTCAGCCATGGAAGGTTTTAATCAATCAACCTTCCATGTACTCTCGCTGTTAGTTAACATGTTGAAAATTGAGATTAAGAATGGAGTTTATGTATAACATAATTATAACCTGGGTTATTTTTTATTACTTTTTTTAATCTTCAAAAAGCACTACAGGGTATAAAGACAGGACACTAAAGTATATAAGGGTTATCATATCTAGTACATAATAGGTGTTCAACACATGCCTACCACCTATTGGATGAACAAAAATAAACTTTGAAAAAAAAATCAGAGAAAATACGTGGGAAAAAAATAAAAGGATCTTCCACACAACGGTTGAAAAGAAGGAACACAAAGTTGTAAAGATAAATTAAATTCTAAATGGAAGTCAAAAGCCAGAAGGCTCAGTATTATTCAACCAACCATTTTAAAACTGGGAGAGTAAAAAAAAGCATTTCCCCTGAAATAGCTCCAAGCTGATCAGTAATATTGATGGTCTTCTGAAAAGGCTTTAATGAGCATGAGGAAGAAAAGACAATAGCAAAGCAGCCCCTCAATACACGCACACAATCACATTAGCAACTGGACCCTCCCATTGAGCACCCATGAGCCAGGCATTCTGCTATCTCAATGTCTCCCAAAGACCCACTGAGGCTGATACTCTGCTCCTGCTCACAGTACAGAAAACTGAACCTCATATAGGTTGCAGAAATTGCTCTAGGTCATGCACACAGTCAAAAGTAGACACAGAACTTGAACTGTGGTATATCACTGTTTCCAGTGTCTGCAAGTGCATGGGAACTTAAAGAGGTTCCTTGCTACACTGCCTCCACTATAAACATTGGCTATAGCTCATGCGTAGTTAAATACAAGGGAAAAGTGTTGTCAGATCAAGACTCAAAGCATCATTCCTTAAACACAAATAAAAGGAACGCCTGTGGGTATTGAGCTAGTTCGGATTTCTTTCCTCAGAGCCTGGTCTAGGTTTTCTATATACTTAATATCTTCAGGTTCCCTAATCTTGTCTGTTCAATCATCCTGCCAATTCTGATATATTTTATCTGTAGCTCACACATTTCTTAATGGTTAGATAGAAAACTTAAGTTGACAGCATCAACTTCATGGCATTGGGTCACTGTCCACTCCACACTAATCCTACTCATCGTCAACTCCGGGGACCCACGTCTGACTGCCCACCTCTCCTTTGGCTCTCCTACGTCCGCGTGCAGGCCTGGGCCTGACCTCCGGGTTACCACTAGGGTCCTGGGACTGGGGAAGAGAACACTGAGGCAAGCGAAGGGCTGGCTGGAGGCATGTGAGAATGAGACCGGAGAGCAAGCACCGAGCCGATGGGAACCGAAACAGTCAGCCCCCAGACACTAACCTCAGGCACCGTGCTTAGGGGCAGGTGATATGTCTCCATGGGGCATTCCTCAAGGCCCCACAGACCCTTTCTCTCTTCACCAGGTATTTATGGAGAGCCTACTGTGTGTGCAGACTCTGCTAGACAGAGCCAGGGGCTCCCTGTGCAGTGTGCAGCAAGATCTCAGTCCTAACTGCTAATGACTTGCGTTGGAGAGACGACGTCTGTCCTTGTGACTCAGTCCCCCCTCTTCCCCTGCAAAATGTTCCGGTGAAAGGCTGCTGAGCAGTGTGGCACCCAAGGTCCTTTTCAAGCCTGATGGCCCAGTTGGTTCCCCTAAACCTTCCCTCTCCCAGCTCCCCGGCTGGTGGCTTGTCCCAGGCTTGCCATTTGGGGGCGATGGCGGGAGGCTACCTGCTGGACAAAAGCTCTTTCTCATTTTCACAGTAGAGTGACGTACTCCCTCTGCAGGTCTTTCATCGGCCCGCATTAATCCATCCCATCAGTTCTGTCTCTAGTGAGCCGTTATCCCAAGATGTTTGTCTATTAAATTAAGAGTTTTGCAGAAGGGGAGAGCCATTTAGAGGCTGTAAATCACTGGGCAGTCTCGTAACTGCTCTCTGCTCTCAGCCCCTCCGTATCGTTCTACACTCAGCCTGCTGCAGCCGCCCCTCCGGCCATGCAGGGAGGCAGACGGCGTTGGAGTGGGGACCCACACAGACCTGCCTGTCCCAGTGTCCCGGGCCAGCCTGACCAGGGACGAAGGGGTGAGGCATGTGCATGAGTCCCTCATCAGCCCTCAGGGCTACCAAGGGCCCCTCAGCTCTCTTCGGGTTCTTCCCTCACCTCCGCCTTGGTGCCTTTCACACACCCAAGCCCTTTTTTAATATTAATGCCTCAGCTTTGACAACCGTGTCTTTGGATTACATTCGGGCCCCTGTCTTGAGATTCTAAACAGGAAGACAGAAAAGTGGCACACCTCTGGGACCCAATCCATGATGAGCGAGATAGACTATGTGTCCTCTACCACGGACTTGCCCACCATTTACCTATGAGTTGAATGATATTGTTATTTCTGCACCAGAGATAAAGAAACTGAAGCCAAGATGGATCATCTAAATTGCTCAAGGTTTTATAACCTATTAGTGATGGAGCTAGGACACTGAATCGGAAGCTATTCTGTACCTAAGTCTGTGATACACGTTCATGGATTCATCAGTGCTTTTTGAGTGACTACTATGTGTCATGCAGTGGACCGTGCTAGTGACAGAGTGGTAACCCAGACAGCGAGGACTCTGACAGCCTCCTACAGCATACAGTCTAGCCAGCAGTGACATGCCACCACCCCCGCCGTCCCTCCCGTTAGCCCCCAGGTATTAGAGCATCTGTGTGCGCTCCTTCCCCTCCCTCCCAACCCGGTGATGCCCACCTGCCTCCTCCGTTTTCTCAGACTTCAAAGAAATCGCACACGAAGGTAAAACATTGAGACCAAAGTAGAAGTGTGTTCTCCATTTATCTGCCTCGATCTTCAAGAACCCACTGACCCCAAGCTGCTCCTGGAAACGCACTGTCCCACATTCCACCTAGCGCAGCCTTCCTCTCAATGCCCCACGCCCCTCAGTGGCCCTTCCATGCTCCCATTCGTGACATGCTCTCCTTCATGAGAAGCCAGCGCAGGTAAAAACGATATGAAGGATTCATTCCCAATATGTAGAATGGAGATCACACGGGGCCAGACATCAGGAAGCTTAATTCAAGTTGCAATTCTACCAATGACCAGCTATGAGAGGTTAGTCATGGCCCACAGACTTTCTGGGGATGCTATCTCCTTATCTAGTGAGTGGGAGTCTCCGGGGCTGTGACGGCTTTATAATGTGGCCACTTGGCTCGTCTGAACTACATTTCCCAGAATTCTCTTTCCCACATGGTTTTGGTTAGGATAGGACACAAGGAGGTTCTAAAATAGATGATGAAAAAGGAGGAGCCACCCTTTTGTAAGTTTACTGGCTTGAAGCAGCAGCTGACCCACCTTCCTTCCCCTGGACCCCCTTCAGCTTCTCCCACTCCTGAGCCAGGTGTATATGTCTACCTCTGTGACAAAGGACTCTTATCCCTTCTGTACAATACCTACATCGCCAAGGCCAAAGGCAGTTAAGTACGAACCTGGGTTTCAGTCTGTCCTCATGGGGTTCCAATTTATGCTTTAAAGTTGAATCGCCCTTAATATCCCCCAGTTTATATCTATATTCTCCTCCTGACTTAGAGCCCTTTAAGCTCTAAAGATGGAGAGAAAACTCCTTACAGAGATGCTTAACCACTTCTCATAATTGGTCAGATACCCATAACAGAGACTTGTACGTATATCTATGTGGAACGTGCATGTATTTGCATATGTGTGTGCATGTGTGTGTGTGCATGTGTGTGTGTACCCTGGAGTCCTGCTTCTCTGGCTGAAACCTGATTAATACAAAGGACATATTTTTTTAAAATCACAAGATCTCAGGGGTATAGAAGAGTAACTGTCTATTTAGCTTATGGATCTGCAGGTCTGCTGGGGTGCTGCTTCTTCATACAGCATGTCTGTTGGTCACCTGAGGTGACTCTGCTCCACTTGTGTTTATTCTAGAGCCCAGTGTGAAGGGACAGGAGCTACCTGGGGGGAGCTCTATTCCTGGAGATGGCGCCAGCTCAACAGGGCCACCCCCACTGCGTAACCCTGGACTGCATCATGTCTACTTACATCCTGTTGGCCAAACTAAAGCATGTGACCATTCTCAAATTTAAGAGGCGGGGACGTGCACTCACTTTTGGGGGGAGGAACAGGAGTACACAGGAAAGAGTGTGGCTGCAAAGTGAAGAATTGAAGCCACACTTAAAGTGGCTCAGAAAAAGTGTCTAGAAACCTGCTTCTGCTACTTACCAACCACGCTGTACTAGATACGGTTATGAACGAACTGAGAGATCTCTCTTCCAGTTCCAATTCTGCTACCAAGCAGCTGTGGGCTATTGAGTCAGTTCATCATGCTTTCTTTGGAAAAGGGGGATAATAATGCTTACCCCTGGAATAAGAGTAGTTGGATTTGATCTTTTAATGATTCTATGATTTAGGGGAATATATGGAATTCATAGAGTCATCAAATCTTAGAAATAAAGATGGGTTTGTTTTTCTCTTTTGTATTCAGTCACTTTAAAATCCCCTCATTTTTAAATACATTTGACAATATGTACATTTAAAAATTATAAGTAAAAATTAAAAACTGCCTTTAGAACTTTATTACCTAATTCCATATTCAATTCTCCTCACAACAAAAATCCATGTTGAAATGTTGCTTGTATCTCATCTTTTCATAACTTTATGTACTTGTATGTTCGTGTATTATGCACACACATATAGTCATATTCTTTCATGTTGTAACTTGCTCTTTTAGTTTGCTATGTCTTGGTCTTTTTGTTGTGGTCTATATAAACCTATTTCATCCTTTTAAAATCTTTTGTATTCCCAAGTATGAATCTACCAGACACTTATTCCTTTAATGATCACTGCAATTCTTCCAGATACAGCAAAACCTCCCTTATTTGCAGGAGATATGGGCCAAGACCACCAGTGGATGCCTGAAACTGTGGATAGTCCTGAACCCTGGATATATTACATTCTTTTCCTATGCAGGCATACCTTTGATAAAGTTTATTTTATAAGTTAGGTAGAGTAAGAACTCAACAATAACTAACGAAATAGAACAATTATAATAATATACTATACTAAAAGTTATGTAAATGTGGTGTGTCTTTCTCTGAAACTATCTTCTTTTTCCCTCTTGTAATGATGTGAGATAATAAAATACCTACTTGATGAGATGAAGTGAGGTGGTGTAGTATCAGGCTACAACGAGACCTTCTGGCCACACATAATGAGCCCTTCATGACTTCTCAATGACATACCCAATATGCCAGCATCTACTCTTGCCCTTTGGGGCCATTATGAAGTAAGATAAGCACTGCAATAGCACGACAATCGAGCTGATAACTAGATGGTTACTAAGTAACTAACAGGTCAGAAGCGTATCGAGTGTGGAGACCTAAAGTCTCTTATGAGTGAGAGACCAGCATTCAGAATGCAGGGAGATTTTCCTCGGTCTTCTACAACATTCTGCCAAATGGTGAAAAGGACACAGGAAGTGGGAGTGGGAAGAGGAATGACTGAAATGGGCATGGTTCGGGGAAGGAGTGATGAAAATATTCTAAAATCCATTGTGATGGTTGCACAACTCTGTGAATATACTAAAAAGCACTGAACTGTACGCTTTAAACAGGTGAATTGTATGGTATGTGAATCATGTTTCAATAAGGCTATCAAGGTGTTAGGCTTACGAGGGTTTATTGTAAAGTTATTTAAACTTTGCTATATATTTGAAAATTAAAAGATTCTTATGCTCTTCATTAGAACTGTCTTAAGTTTAAATATTAATATGGGCAGAACTGGTATCTATACAATATTGAGTCTTCCAGTTAGGAACAGACCACCATCTTCTTTGTTTTTTTTAATTGTTAACTTTATTGGGATGACATTGGTGGGTAACAATGACATAGTTTCCAGGTGCACAACTCTACATTACATCATCTATGTATTGCATTATGGGCTCACCACCCAGAATCAGCTCTCCCTCCACACCTTTTTAAATCCCTTTTCAGCATCTTTCATACGTATGATCTCAGGCAGCCTCTGATGAATGTGTGACTGGATCCACTATCCCATCATTGCACAGCTATAGATGCTAGAAGGAGCTCCCTTACATGCTAACAAGATATAAATCCTTGTCACTACTTACTGGAACTATTCTTAGCATCTTGAAATTTCGCTCACATTTCATTCCCTCCTACATGATGATAACAGTCATACGTCTGTGATTCCCTCATTTTTCAGGCTTTATATGCCTGGTTCCTTCAGCTGCTTTTCCATGTGTATGATTCTGAGATCCTTCACTAAGGTGACCAGATTTTAACATTGGTAAAGCAGGACACCATTGACCGGGGGGGAGGGGATTCTTGATGAAAAATTTGGTCTGTCTCCCGCCGTTCCCTAGCTTGTCGTGCATTCTTTCCAAAAATTGGGACTTTTTTAAAATGCCACGGGAAGCGGGACAAATTGTTAAAAATCAGGACTGTCCCGCCAAAAGCGGGACGTCTGGTCACCTTACCCTTCACCAGCTGGGATATGTTTCTCTGAATATCTCTCATTTTTCCTAACCTCCTAGGTATACCAAGGATGGGGTGGCGTGGCTCAGGGAAGGTCTGATCAGCATGGAGTAGAGAGGAATTATCCTCCCTCATCCAAAACACGGTACTTCTATTAATATAATCCAGAGTTATAGTAGCTTTTCCAGGAACTGAAAACGCATTCATCTATTCCCATTACCAAGCACACTATGTTTTCACAACTATACCTGAAATGACCTATTTTTTAAGCTAAAGGACTTTCCTCAGTACGTGTGCAGGGTGCTAAGTGTCTTGATGCCTGGTTTAGTGGCCAACCCAGCTCTCAGAGAGCTGCCGCTTTGGATCTGCGTCATTTTCATAATGAATAAAGCATGGAGCATCACAGCTGGTCATGATATTCAGAGGCTTCCCAGATTGGAAGAGACCTTAAAAGACTGTCTCCTCCCTCCTCCTGTACCAAACATGAAGTTATCTGCACCAGTCCTCTTCAGAGAATAGCAGCTGTCACCATTCTAACCAGATCTCGAGGCTGTCCCTCGGTGACCCAGTCTCAGGTTAGCATATTCCTGTTGCTTAAGAGTTTTGAGAGGCTTGGATGAATGCAGTACTGAAATTAGCAGGAAAGAGTGGGAATAATTCGCCTGTACTCAGTGTCTTGTGCCAGCAGCACCTGCCAAGCGAGGGGAATCGCGGGCCGGCGAGATTCTGTGCTCGCCAAGGGTGAGGAGGGGGCCTGGAGCTCCCTGCACTGAGAGCCCATCATTACTACCTCCCCATTATCTACTTGCAGAGCATGCTATGAATAGAACCCCATCACAACACATGCTGCCTAGAGCCTACGTAGGGAAAGATTTCCCAAGGAAAGTAGGTCAGTGCTGTTCCTGGGTAGAGGGTTGCATCTCCCATCATCTGGATCAGTCCCAAGACCTAAAGTCTCTGATGAGTGAGAGACCAGCACTCAGAATGCAGGGAGATTTACCTCTCTCTTCTACAATATTCTGTCAGACTACTAATATCACACATCGAGACGCGATGTGGGACCTGAGATTCCTAAATTGGTTCTTGAGTTATAAGATTCAAACTGCACTAGCCACTCCAAAAGGCTCACTCACTAGTGTGGTGGTGTCAGCAGATGTCCGTTATTTTTTGAGACTCCTCCCTCAAGGAGATGGATGGAGCTTCTTCTCCCCAACCCCCTTTAAGTGTGGGCCAGACTGAGTGATTCGCTTCTAACAAATAGACAGCGGCAAGAGCAAAATGCTAACTTCGTAACGGAGAAACCCAGCAGATGCTCCATGACTACCCGGTTAACAGGAATGTCGATCTCACGTAGCCAGAGCTGTCTTCACAGATGCACGACCTGTGCCCCGTCCTCAGAAGAGCCCCACACTTCCCCGCTTACTTCAGTGCTGTACTGTTGCTGTGTTGAAATCCTTAACAATTTTATCTTTGCAATGTGTTCTGTAAGTTAAGTCTGGTAGGAAATGGAGCGTGCATGTGAGTGGAAGAGATGCACGCAACATGCATGTCCGCCTGTCCTTGCCACCCTATTTACACAGAGCAATCGGACGCCCCATGAGCACAGGGTGCAGAGGACCTGTGATATGTGAAAGTTCAGCAAGACACAAAGAAAGTACAAGACAAGTGTCACAGTAAGCAGGGACACAGATGCCTTTAGAAGCCATACGTCCCCTTTGAACCAGAACTTGCATTGAACAGAGAAGGCCGGCAGTGGTATTCTACAAAACATAAATCACCAAGAAACCCTATCATGTCCTTCCTTTCTCATGTCACGTACTTGTTTCAGCCAATTACGCTAAGAATGATAATGGGAGGAAAGTGAAATATAAGGCCACCAAGGGAGTCCTTTTCCTTTTATTCTTTTCTCATTTATCATCAGTAAGCAGAAGAAACTGTTGATAGGACGTGTGTGTATCAAGAAGTGAAATAAACACAGTTGATTAGTTTTGATAGGAATAAAACATGTGTGTGCATACTTCAAACCACAAATTGTGCGATTCTGATGACTCTGCATACAAATTCTTATATTTAAAACTGTCATTGGGGAAGCCAGGATGGCTCAGCAGGTTAAGCGCTCACTTTGCAGCACCGGGGACTGAAGATCGAATGCCAGCCCTGGCCCCTGTGGACCCATATGCTGAACTGGGGTGTGCTTCCCATGCAGGAAGCCCCCAAATCAACCCCTGGCTTGCGGGTGCATGCCTCCCATGCAGGAGGCCTCTGGCCCAGTTCCCGCCCTGCGCAGCCTGCACCCACCTGTGTGGAATGAAACCATGTTGAAAACTGATGACGTACAACTATGGAGACTGCTCTGGGCCCTCCCCACTCCCTCTCTGTCTCTCTCGGTCAAAAACAAAAAAATAAATCTTTAAAAAAAACTGTCATTGTACAATATAAACAAAAAGATTCATGCCCAGAATTTAAAGTGGTTTTTTTTTAAGAGTGATATTAAATAAATAGCAAATTAAAAACAATGTGAAAAGTTGAGAAATTGTGGAGAAAAAGAAAAAACTTTGTATTTTAATACCTTTAACGGTTTTTTCTGCTTTTTGAACAAGAAGCTTCACATTTTAAGTTTTCACTGAGCCCTGAACATTATGTAGCCAGCCCTGCGTATGCCCTTGATATTATATGAACACCTCTGATATGCTTCCCCAAAATACTTAACCCTAGTATCATCAGAAGTAAGATCAGATAAACTCAAATTCAGGGACATTCTCAACATACCTGAACAACGCTCTTCAAATGTGTCTACTTAGGTCATACACAGGAAGAACAGACCAAGATGCTGTCACAGAATGAAGAAGTTGGAGAAGGCGTGGGGGCCTAGCTCTAGATAATGGCCTGGATCTGACACTGGAAAGGCCACGAGTGGAAAAACTATTGAAACCCAAATAAAGTCTGTGCTTCATTTAAGAGCACTCAGACTAACAACCATTCATATTAACTGCATCGTTTTGATTAATGTCACCGTAAGGTGACCAGATTTTAACATTGGTAAAGCGGGACACCATTGACTGGGGGGGGGAAGGGGGTTCTTGATTAAAAATCTGGTCTATCTCCCGCCGTTCCCTAGCTTGTCGTGCATTCTTTTCAAAAATCGGGACTTTTTTAAAACGCCGCGGGACGCGGGACAAATTGTTAAAAATCAGGACTGTCCCGCCAAAAGCGGGACGTCTGGTCACCCTATTAATGTGGCATTGGTATATAAGATGTTAATATTAGGGGGCACACCCAGATGACACATATATGGGGGGACTCTATGTACTATCTTTGTAACTCTTCTGTAAATCTAAAGCATTACAAAACAATTTCTTTTTTAAAAACCATGAACTCAGGGTCTATTATGTGTGGAACACTATTAGTGGTGTATTTATGCATATACCATTTAATCCTCATAACAGCACTATAGTGTGTGTCTGTGCATGTGTGTATATATATTCTCCATAGTTAAGGAAACTGAACCTCAGGATGTCCAAGCAGTCATCTAAGATCACAAATATCTAAAGTGGTGAAGCTAGGGTTGCATCAAGTCCAATTATCACTTTCTTCTTAAGCAGCATTATTCCTCATTGTCACCCAAATACAAAGTATTGTAAACCAAGGTGTCCCCTATCTTGCTTTAATTCCAGGCTTATATTATTGTCCACTATGTTGATTCGCATATGTAACTTCCCAGCAAGTTTAGTTTCTTCTTGATCACTAAGCACAGACTGTGTATTTCCTACTTTATGTGCAGACTCACGTTGCTTCTCCTGCCTACCACGCCCCTCGCTTCCCACCTGAAATCCCCACAAACCCAATCTCACTTGATATTTATGACCCAGTTCTACTGCTTCTTTCTCCTTGAAACCTTTCCTCTCTCCCACTCCTCGGATTCCACGACACTGTGAAATTCTATATGATCAATCATTTAAAAAATAACAACATATAACTAATTCAAAAACTTATTGGTATGGTATAATAATCAATATTAAAAATAACAACAGTAACACATGGTAGTATTAAACATTTACTATGCCAAGCACTATCGAAAGTTTTTTGTGTGCCAGATCTCATCATATCTTCACACACAGCAGTCCTCTGAGGTAGAAATGACTGTTTTCTCTATTTTACAGACAAAAACCTGAGACTTGACATGGTGAAGTAAATCACCCAAGGTCACAAAGTTACTGATAATCACACCATGAAATGAACATAATTTTTGAATAAAGGATTTCTTCAAGGCCAACTAAATCAACCAGTTATCCAATGCTTGAACTTTCTTTAGTATATGAGAGACTTAGACTCAGAGAGATTGAAATAGCAGGTGCCAAACTAGGTCACTAGCAGATGTGGGTTAAACCCCAATAATCCTAACATGGGGCTGCCTCCACCATGCCAAGATGCAGCTTCATATGTTTTGCCTGGTGGGCATCTCAGCCCACCTGGCAGAGCATCAAGGGAACTCAAGGATGAAGGACCTTCCCACAATTCTCAGGAGAATTCACAAAATGGCTCTGCTTTGGAGGATTTATGAACTATGGGTGGAAGTCTCTCTCGATCTATAGTTCCCAGACCGGTAGTATCAGCATCACCTGAAATCTTGTTCAAAATGAAAACTACTATGTTTGAAATGAAAACTATTGATTTGAAATGGAAATTATAAACCCAAGACCAACTAAATGAGCAGCTCTGCGGATGGGGTCCAGGACTCTGATTAATGAGCCTTCCAGGTAATTAGGCTGTTTGCTCAAGATTAAGGCGTGGAGAGAGATGTATGTTACCACGACAGCAACTCTGTGAGTTTTCCAGGCTATGGGGGTTGAGTTGTTTGTTTAATGAGGCACCTGGTTTTCCCTTTTTTCTTGTTCTTAATAAACTCACTTGTCCATTAGCATCTGAATTCAGAAGAACAGGTGAGAGGACCGTTTCCAGCTGGAGCAAGGTCAGCATCTTGGCTTATATCTGCCTCAAGTCGATTCTTCTCCTCTCTCTTGGGTGAGAGTTGTCATATGGGTTCTCAGTATAAAAAGGGCAATATGAAAAATGTCAGGAGTTTCTTTTATGGATATGAGAGGCTTAGAGCTTTCTTCGGGCTTTTGTTAATGCAGCTGTGCCTTGATTTTCCTACCCTGACATAGTAGATTGAATTATGTTTCCAAACTCTATTCCCCTATAAAAGGACTCCAACCACAGACTTTAACTTTGCAGTGCCCCACTCTGTTAATGGAATCTATTTCCCTGTCCCATTGATGTTGACCTTGGAATTCTGTGAGTAGATAAGACACGAGCAGAGGCTTTAAACTTGCTAACATACCACAATCCTATCAATCATCTTCACCCATTATAAAGAGCTGGCCCCAGGTAACCAAAGAGAATGATGATGGAGCACATGGATCATACTTGAATCTAATCCGCTGCCTAAAATCAAGTCCAGCTGAACCACACTCAACTGAAGGTTCATAAGTAAGAAACAAAATGCCTGTTGTAAGGCACTAGGAGTTTGATACGTGTTACCAACAATAACTAATACACTGAGACTATCTCAGAGTCTACCAAATATGTTTCCTGTAGCCCATGCTCACAAAAGAAGCATAAGTATAAGCACCCCAATCCCTCATGAAGAGGTCTTAGAATATGACTGTCATGATAACCAGAGAGAATTATGCTTCTGCTTAGGATGTAGGACTTCAAGACAGACTATGCTCCCACAACTACAACGATCATAAAATACCATATATTTGTTAAAAACAATGGAGGGCTATAGACATGAACAGATCGAAATCAAATTCCAGAGACATTTAACCCCTTCCTACATGAGCAGAACATAGCAGCTGCTTTTCTTTCTAGCAGCATCTGCCATGTTTAGGCAAGAGAAGGTAGAAGGTTAAGCCTGCCATTTGGCAGAGTGTCTTCTACGGGGTAGTGATAAGTGAACAAAGCTTTTTATTGTCATATGACCTTACATGATGAATTAAAATTGGTAGGACTCCATGCCCCAAAACATAGCACTAGTTCTCCCGGCCCACTGATTCTTCTCCACAGGACTTCTGTGAGAGCATGGTGGCATTGCAAGAGGTTGGAGGCTAGGCTGGAAAGAGAACAACTTCCCTTCACTTAATGGCCTTAGAGTTCAAACTTCTACTAGAGAAAGAGGCCAATAATATACACAGGATACATCTTGACCTTGAATATTCGAAACCAGAGGTAAATTGAAACAAAATACAGGTGTTACTTAGATGTGACCCAACCCAACCGAATTTCACTGACGTCATCAGCCCCTTATTCTAGCTTCCTCACTGAGTAAAGGGTTCTTCTCTTGGGGGTAAAATAAAATTTATTCCAGCTTCTGTGGTTGTTTAAAACAAAACATCTAGCATAAAATAAAATGTCAAGGTCTGCAAAGAAACATGCAACTGTTACCCATAAACAAGAAAAAAAATAGTCAATAAAAGCAGACCCACCAGAGACCCAGATATTGAAATTAACAGATGAGGACTTTTTTAAATTATAATTATGCAGTAAAATAATTTAGAAGAGTGAAAAGATAGATAAAAATAAGAAATTTAATAGAGAAAGAGAATCAGTAAAACAGTTCAAAATAAATATTCAAAAACCAAAAAGTACAATATCTGAAAGAAAGAATTGGATAAGCCTAACAGCAGACCTGACACATCTGAATAAAAGAACAGTGGATTCAAAAACAAATCAATAAAAAATTATACAACTTGAAGCACACAGAGAAAAAATAATGAAAAGGGTATATGTAAGACAATAACAAATGTTATTGGAGTCCCAGAAGGAGAGAATGGAATAGAAGATATATTGGAGGAGCTAATAGCCAAAGATTATCCAAATTTGAGGAATGAGATCAAATTACAGATTTAAGAATATCACTGAAACTCAACCGGGTTGATGAGAATCCTAACCAATTTCTAGGTGCCAGATATGAACATGGGGAACTCTTATTTCCTCTTGCACCAGGACCTCCTTTCCCTTTGCTCACTTTTACGGACAGACCTCTTGACTTTGCCCCCTACTCTAGTGGCTCTCAGACTCTCCCGTGCACCCTCACAGCACTGAAGAAGCCCAGCATGGGACCTGCCAAGGCCTCTATATCTATGAAGCTCTGACTAATCTCCCCACGTCAAGCCTCTGAGAGACATGGTGATTGGCTGTTCTTTGCATCCAAATGCTGCTTGTATAGTGAGCACCTAACCCAAAGGCAGCTCCTTCATAAATGGCCAGTGATATCTGATTTACTGTGAAGTCAAGTTTCTGCTCAGGAGGAATCCTCTTCATTAACTAAGGAAACCAGCGGAAAAGAAAATGGAAGGGGCTGATTAATCCACAAGAAGAGAAGGATGAAGCATTAAGTTCAGAGACGAAAAGCCAACATGATGAAGAGACCATGTGAGGCTTGGAGAGGGTCGCTGAGCCACCTTGGATTATTTATTCATTTAATCTGTGCCAGATGCACAGCATTCATATTTCACTGGCAGGCCTACAATAAATGCTTCTACATGTCTGTGGTCTTTGCCACCATGAGCATAGCTGTGGCCCTGCTAGAACAGCCTTATTTTCTGGCTCTGAATGATTCAAAGGTCTTTATCAAGGACCTGTGACTGATTCTGCCATGGATAGCCCAGTGCAATGATCCTACACCCTGAGGTTGCTAGGCCATCAGAAAAGTGTGTCCTGGATCACTGTCTTCCACCTACTCTGGGCTCCAGGTCCTCATGACTGGCGCTCACTCTCTCTGTCCTAGACCATTCTACCCTTATTCTACCTCCCAGTCTCCTCAGGCCTTTTTATATGCTTGTCAGTAGATAGTCAAATCATCCAATATTAACTGAACACCAACAGTGTGCGAGCCACGGTGCTACTTGTAATAAATAGATGGAGTACATAGCTTTTGGGGGTTTTGCATGAAAACTCTGATGGATCCATTGAGGCAGTGTGTGGAGCTGGGGCTTTTTCCAAGCACCATGGTAAGGAATGTTGTGACTGATCGTCTGTGCCTGCCTGGAGCAGGGAATGAGGGGGAGGCAGCACAGTGCATGCCTGCCAAGCTGCCTGAAAGGGATGGAAATGGGCGTTCCGGGAGCCCCGGCCCCAAAGTCTCTCAATCTACCGGAAAGACAGACAAACATTTAAGTCGCGAAATCACCAGGCACACAAGCCAACGGTGAAATAGTAACAAATTCTGTACCCCCATGGCGGGGCCTGTGAAAGGACTTGTAGAGGTGGCAGCGCTTGAGCGGGGCAATTCCAAGTTACTCCTGCAAGTGGCTTTTGGCCATTTAATGTCACATCACTTTTTTTTTTTTTTCTCTTCAAAACCAGCATTTCAGTTCGGACTCTGTGGGTTGTATGGCTGGGATAATTAGAGTTGGGGAAGCTAATATCAGACATGATCTCAAGATTCCTTCTCTGGTTCCGTTAAGGCACCATTTCCTGGCCCTCCAGCTTGTGATGTGTGTAATCCCACTCCCGGCCCCTCCCTGAGCACTTTTGGGGCTTAGGACCCACACCCAGACTCCACCGACAGAAGCCCACGGCCATGGACTCAGAACCTCCCCACTGCCATGCCAAGTGTGAGCAGCCTTCCTTGAGACAAGACGGTTTCCTTTTCACAAATGACTTGCAAATAAAGTGGTATTTACGAATTTAATTTGTCATTTTTTGCATCAGTCTGTCTGGTGCGATTCGGGTGTGGGAGACAGTTAGGTTCCCCACTAAGTACTCTGGAACACGGCACCCTTCAAAGTGAGCCGGGCAGAAAGGCAAGGAGATCTGGGTTCAGATTCATTCTCTGCTTTGCTCTGGGACCGCCAAAAAAAAATTGTATTTCCTTAGAGTCATTATTTTTCATGTGTCCAGTGAGAGAGTGGCAGAAGATTATCTCTATGTGCTCTTCTGGTATCGATTTCTGTGATGTCTCTAAAAAGAAAAACTCTCTGGGATAAGGAGGCATGGTGCCAGAGGTGGGAATCACACACTGGACAGCTGCTCCAAGTCACCTTCCTTGTGCCCATCAAGAACTCTGACCATGGACGAGATGGATGAGAAAGTGATCTGGTTGGACCCACTCAGGAGATAACCCCTGAACCAGCCATCCTGCCATGGTGACCAAGTAACTGACCAGAATGCAAGGTACGGGCAGAGCAGACAGCTGTAGGTGATCCCAGAGTTTTCTACTCAGTAACCCTGTCTGCCAGCTAAAAATGCTGCAACGCCCGTTCTGGGCAGGACTGGGAATGGAGTAAGCAGATGGGCAGAGGCTCAGGAAGAGGAGATAGCTCCCTCTTCACTAGTCAGTTTTAAAGCTTCTCCCCAAACTCCTGAGATCCAGCTGGTGGCTAAGAACCTGATATATCAGGGTTTAACTCAGCACTCATCTTTTTGAAAGCACAGAACCACCACCACCACCAAAGCAAAGCACTGCATGAATCATTGGAGAATAATAACTTTGACTAATGATAAATGTATTTGGAATTCAGAGAAGAAAGGTCAGTGTGCAGTGAGGAGATTAGCAAAAGCCTCCTGAATGAGGTTGGGTTTGAACTGACCTTGAAAACATGGGAGAAGATATTAGATAAGGTAGTAATCTGCTTTAGAAATGTAGGGGGTAAGATGTGAATACATAGAGACTCGTATATTTCAACACTAGGCAAATAGTAAGAGGAAACATTTTAGGAAAAGTAAGCAAAGGAGCAGAACTGGAACTCAACATGAATTGACTGGGGACAAGAATAATAATTTTGATTTGACTGGTGAGCAGGGACCACTGGGAGATATTTGGAGGGGTGTGGAGCGAGGGAGTGGATTTTGGAGGGCCTTCGAATCGGTCAACTTCACACTTAGGTCAGAAGCCAACATTAGGATTTATCGATAGGCAGTAGGAGACAGGGGAGGGGCAACAGAAGGGCAGGATTTCAAGGAGGTAATTCTCATGGCTTACGAAAGCAAAACTGGCACCGCGGGGCGGGCTTGGAGACTGTTGCCGCCTTCCAGCCAGAGGCGTTGACGGCCTACAGCATATGGTTAGGTGCTCAAAACTAGCCATAAGCCGAATGGATGAAGCCTAGGTTGGGGGAATGGCTACAAGAATGGAGATAAAATGTCAACTCAGACAATTCAAATGAATAGACGTCAAGTCGCAGTGACAAACTGGAGGCACAGGTGAATAATTTGAAAAAGCTCTCAACATACATGTCTACCTTACACAACTTCCTATATAATTTTCTCCAGGAAGATAATAGATAATTCCACTTTGGAATCAGATTTTACTTCAGGTCTAATTCAGGCAACAAGATTGAAAGACTGACTCGAGAACATAAGTTTCTGCTCCAGCCAATGGCAGAAAAACCCAAGAGGAAGTTGTTCAGGACAATTCTCTGCAACTTGGCAAGCTCCATCTTCTCAGAATTTGTCAAGGAATTCACCAGACCTGAGTTCTGTGGGGAGGGGCCACTGACCTTTCCGGAGGGCCTCCCGAGGTGTCCCCTGTGCATCTAACCCTCACGTCAACCCTGCTGATAGGACACACAACTCTTCCACTTAATGATCAAGAAACCGTCACAGAAGGAAGGCGAGCCTCAGGCTCCAGGGTTCCAGTCTGCCTATCTCTACACACGTTTCCCTCTACTCTGTGCAGGGATTGTGCTTCCAAACCCAAGGACACTTCTCTTCTTTGACTCTAAGTGACATGTTATAAATAACTCTCTTTCCAAGTGCCCAGGCCCCAAACACTCTTTATGTGTTCAGAAAACAGAAAAGAAAAGAACATGACTAGGAAGGTCCCTGCAGAGATAAGACCCTCTCTCCAGTGTGTGTTAATTCAAGGTAATGTCTAAAACAGATGGTTTTGTTCCAATGGCCACTGACTAAGAATGTGCACACCTTTTCTTCCCAGCTTCCTGGGGCCTGTTCCTCCGTCACCTGTATTCACTTAGTCCTCAATGGATGCATGTTCTGACCTTTGATTTGACTGATCCCAGAGGATTTCATGCGCCAACTCAGCTCACAACTGGATTCAGGGGGCTTGGCCTGACCCTGCCCCTAACGCTCAGTCTGCTGACCTGCAGCACCTGAAAGGTCACAGACTCGGGGATCCTTTGAAGTACATGCAGCCAGGCCATCACTAGTGTCTCCATGACTCCTACTTCAGCTGCCTAGCTCCACTTCCAAAGACTCCTGGGATTGAACCTGCACGACCTGGCAGACGAAGCCGGCCACAGGGTACGGAGGGGCAGGCTGGGGCCAGGGGCAAGCGCATGGGCAGGAGGCTGGATCTGAGCAAGAAAGCACATCAGACAATCCCCAGGGCGAATGAATGCTGAGCTCCCTCAGAACACGGTGTCTGTTTTCACTGGCCAGTGAACACGCCGGCCAGGGGAGGGGGCGCACACGTACAGTGGGTCATTCCTAAGCACAGGAGGGAGATATAAACACCTCGGCTGGTAAGTGTATGTGATGGGAGGAGAGGGGCGTGGACAGGGTTTGGGGCAAGATGAGGGTTTTCATTCATTATTATTCATTGAATCTTTTTTGTGTGTCAGATAGTGTGCTCCTGGGTAGGATCAAGCAAAGCAGAGAAAGTCCATGTTGGAGGCTGGCATCACGGGGTCACACAAATGTATATATTATAAAACTGGGTTTAATGAAGAAACAGGAGTCCACGGAGTTAGGAGCATTTATAAAAAGGCGTCGTGACCTAGTCCAGGGGTGGGAGTCATCGGAGGCAGGAGAGGAGAAGGGACTGAGAAGGAAGTAGTCCCTCATGCTCTAGGTCCCTGTGGCTGGGGGGCAGAGGGTCACCCAGGGCTGGGCAGGTGGGTGGGAGTCAGGTAGAACTCTGCGGGCTACACTGAGGATGCTGGTGACAGATTGAGAACCTGCTTTGCTCACTTACTTGCTGGGCACCACTGACTGCGTTTGAGTGGACAAGCGAGATGATCGGACTTGCAGTTTTTAAAGATGAGCCCAGTCATAAGTAAAAAATTAGAATGCTGAATGCTCACAAATGGAGAACTGGTTTCTAGTAAGATTTGCTGAAGTTTACATGTCACCCTGAGGGCAAGCGTGGATCAACATGGGAGCAGAGCCCAGTATCTTTTATATATCGGGGACGATGACAAGAGCTTATTGATTCTCATTTCATTTAATCTCCATAAAATCTTTATGAAGTAGATAGTATTTCTGCCACTTGACAGATGAGGGACTGTGTACTTTAGAAAACACCATCCATCCATTCAACCACTAGCTTATTCCCTGACCGAATAATTTATGGAGCACCTACAATGAAGGTCCCTACCCTCAGAGAACTCAGAGTCTAATGGAGAGACAGACGAGTAAATGGGGGATTACATTCCAGTGAAGAATGCTGTGATGTGGGTGAGCTCACAGGCCTTGGAAGAGCAAAGGCAAATCCCCCATCCTTGTTGCCACAGGTCAGAAGTCTTCCCCTGCATGTGCCAGGCCCAACTCCCACATCGACGTGGGGTCCCTTAACCCGAAACCCACCTGCTTTTCATCTCACCATATAAACACAAGCAATTACTGTGGATTTTTGACATGATGCATGTTGGCTAATTCCCACCGGAGATTCAGCCCCAAGCGCCCTGTGAACGAGCCCCGCTGAGGACCTCAGCACGAACACACGTGTGCACATGCACGCTCACACACACTGTGCTGAGCACTAATTATGTGCCAAGCATGACACTGGGTGTTTGTCTGCATTATCTTATTTCCTTTTGCGTCTATAATTATCCATTAAGGTGACTTCTTAATTCTTACATGTTCCCTTAAATAGACCAAAAATATAGGGCCCCTTGCCTTCACTGTCCATTTGAGTCTTCCAGACTCTTTTCTTACCTTGAAACAGATTTATGAAAAAAGATCAGTTACTTAGAAAAGATACTATGTTACATCAGCTTCTTTTTCTCCACCAGGACCCCAGGAAGGGAGCTGACATTTAGGACGTGGGCTCATCCCAGAAAACCACAGGAAGGAGGAAAGTGGTCTCTATGTTGGGGGCTGGGGGAGGGCGCGAGGAGTAGAAAGACTTTCACAGGAGTGACAGCAACTCAGCCCCAGCTGCTCCTCTGTGGAGACGAGACGGGGCTGGGGGCAGACCCTGGTCTGGCGAAAACCGTGAGTAGGGAAAGGAGAGGGGATGGGCACGTCCACGGTCAGTGGAGGAGACCAGTCTGCCAGGTGTCTCAGAGCCCAGTGGAGTAGCCGTGCCTCACAAAAAGGATGCCATGATCAACCCTTGTCGCCAAAGACCAACCATACAGGGGGTACTGCTACCATGGCAAGAACCGAGGACCTGTCCCCTCCCCTGATTTCTAAAACTTACTCCAGCCTCAGGACACAGAGAGGCCTTCCTGGACAGTGAGGAGCTTGCACATCCCATAACCACCTCCATGGACACTGCTCACTGACCCACAGAAATAGGTCCAACCCTTATATACCCAAGGGCACAGTCACATAAACAGCATTACACACAGTGCTCCTATGGACTCTTGTTTTGCATGAACTGATTTTCAGTGCTTCCATGTGCATGCATGTGTGCTACATGCACATGCATGTGTGTCCATGTGTGCATGCATGCATCTATGGGTGGACATTAACACAGAGGTGGGGTGCTGGGAGGCCGTTGGGATAAGTCTCTTGGAGCTGCATATGAAAGTAAGGAACTTATTAAGAACTCACATTAACATTATTGAGTGGCACAGAAAGACGGGAGAGGGAGGGAGAGGGGGACAGCCAGCAAGCACCTTGACTCCGGGTCAGGATGTCTTTCACTGGAGGAAACATCAAGGCCAGGCTCGGAGCACAGCGGACTGGGCATCTGCCTGCCTGGCGTGGTGGAAACTCACCACCCTCCCCAAAGTGTCACCTCCTTCAGCACACTGGAACTCCTCCCACACGGCACTCTCTGGCAAAGTCCTCAGTTCACAGCGGGGAAGCAGGGATTTACATCTGAACTCCATCAGTGCACTGAATTACTTACACCCTGGCCCAGACAGGAGACGGAATTCTGTTTGCATCACTATCTGGTGATTTTGGCAACCTCTTGTACCACTTTTTGCTTCTATCTTCTCGTGTGTCAAATGTTTTTTTGTTGTTGTCACTGGATTTTTTTGCTTGTTTGTTTTAGCTATAGTCTGGGGGAGGGGAGGATTAAATGAAGAGATGCAAGTGATGCGAACAGCTCAGTCAATGCTATAACCACCACCATCACCATCACCATCATCACCATCATCACCCTCATCACCACCATCACCACCATCACCACCACCATCACCATCATCATGTCACTCACAGCCTGTACAGGCCGTGGTTGTAGACTGACCAGCTTTGTGACTGAGTCCCATGGAAGATGAGTGACAACAGGGACACGTTTGGGTGGGGGAGAGGGGGTGGGGAACTGCCCAATGCTCATTTCATGTAAGCGTTGTAAAATCATCATGTAGTGGATGGTACTTCTGACATGTGACAGATGAGGAAATATGAACTTGGGAAAAAACTAGACGAGGAGGGTTTTGTCCAGGAAAAGAGCTGCGGAGGCCCTGAGCTGATGGCGATATGGGGGTGCACCGTCCCATGAGTGTGGGTGCACAGATGGACGGCCTGTGATCACAGTGGCTCCTTCTGCCCCTGCAGGGAGCAGGCGGGCAGCCTCTGTCACCAGCACTGTCCCTGTCTATGTCCCTGCCAGAGTCCTGCAGTCTTGCAGTGTGACAGCTCAAACAGACTTCAGACATCGGCACCACCATGCCTTTCACGGCACTGAGGATCGCAGTGGAGCTCAGAGAGGAGGCGAACTTGTCCGAGGTCACACAGCAGGCCGGCCCTGGAGCTGGCACCCAGGTCACTGGCCTCCCATTCCTGTGCATCTTCCATGCCTACGACGTCTCAGTGCAAATTCCAGGACTAGCCTACGGCAGGTATTTCTCTCCCTTGCAGCTCATCTCTGTCCTGACTCTGCCCCTAGCTAACTGCGGGCCTTGGGGGCACCTCTCCAGACCGGGCACTTGTAAATTGGGAAGCGGGCTGCGGCGGTCTCTAAAGCCCCTTCAGCTTCCCCGATCGGGTGCTTCACTAGCTCACGAGTCGTGGAGGCTGCTGTCAGATGTCCGAGTAGGAGGAAGACTCAGTGTGACAGGTGGTGTCCCTGACTCCCGAGGGAGGGTGGGAGCTGGCAGGAGGATCCACCCACCTTGGACGAAAGCTATGATTCACCCAGTGGAGGAAGGGGAGGGGGAGGCATGTCAGCCAGGGGGGACTGCGCATGCACCGTGTAGGTCTGTGAGCTGAGCCCTGGGCCTATGTGCACAAATGGCGTGCAGCTGACTCAGGCAAACCCGCAAGCTTGAATTCACAGCTTTCTCACTGATATTCAGGGAGGCCACTATTTTTGGTGACAAAGATATTTCAGGATTATGCAGTGAGTTTTAGTGACTCAGTTCTTCACGGCACAGCCAGAAGGGTCTTTCTAAAATAAAAACTGGGTCACAGTACTTTCTTGCTTAAAACGTTTTCGGGACTTCCACAATCCTCGCTGTGGCCTCTAGAGTGCTTAGAGGTGGCTTCAGCCTCCCTGAGCTCCTCCCAGCCCTCCCCTCTCCACCCCTGCCTCACTCCATTCCCACGGCCCTTCTCTCCCACAGGCCCCTCGCTCACGACGCCTCCCTGCTTTTGTATACACTCTCTCTGCCTGGGAAACACTGTTCCCTCCACGCCACCCTCCAGCCCTACTCATCCTGTGGGTCTCGATTAAATAAGACTTCAGCAGAAGGGCTCTTCGTACCCCTCTCCAATCTAAATTATGATCCCCTCTGACATTCTTGCTCATAACAACATCATCTTCTTCTCTTAGTACTTGCTTCAATTTGTATTTTTCTATCTGTTTGGGACTTTTTTGTTTCTTTTTCACTATCTCCAAGCCCCAGAAGACCAAGAATCATGTTTATCCCTTTCCTCTCTGAAACGCCAAGACCTAGTACAGTGCCTGCCAAATAGTGAACACACGGTAAAGGGTAGTTCTGGATCCCAGTAGCATCAGCTCTCCGGTAGAGTGGAATTTTCCACTTACAGAGTGAAACTGACTTCTGAGTGACAGCATCTTCCCACCCAGAACCTGGACCGGGCCCAGGCTTCAGGTTCCAGGAGCTGCCATGGAATTCACGAGCCCGCAGCTCCTGGGGCCAGATCAGCACGCCTGGTGTGGGCAGGTGTCCACGCCGAAGCGCGTCCCTGAGAGCTGACGGGTACATCTACTCTGATAGGGGCACACAGAGAAGCCCACTCCATCCCACAGGCCCCTGCTGGGCAGAAATGTTCCAGCCGAGAACATATGAGTCACGGTGATGACTACTGCTGACTCAAAGCAGTGTGCGGTATAGCGCACGACAGCTGAGGGAAGAGGCCCCTGGGGACTGTCCAGGCCAGCCTCCACAGTATCCTGATGAGGAAACTGAGGCCCAGTGGGGAGCAGTAATTATCACAGGTCACCTGGTGAGTCACAATAAAAAGGAGTTGTGGCACCTGCTCACACCGACCAGGGCCCAAGGAACTCTGCAGCCAAAAGCCCCGGGCATGGCCTAGACATGGCGGAGATGGGCTCCATTCATGTCCCCGACAAATGCTGGCAGATTCTGGGCTGGGGGTCATGATTAAATCAGGAGTCCCGCATTCCTGCCCCATCCTTCAGACTCCAACTATAGCGCCTTAAACCTGGAAGGCAGCTCAGGAGAGCTTCTGGGCTGGATGCAATATTGACAAAAGCTGACACTGAAGGTCGGCGAGGTGATGGGCTGAACTTGGGGTCCCAGAGCTGCATGGAGCTCCTTGGACTTCCACACGTGTCACTGCGTTATGACAAACCTGGCTCTGCTCCTACTCATCACCCCGCTGGTCACCTGGCCACTGTGTATTCATTTATTCACTGAACAAACACAGGCAGGGTGCCCACATGTGCCAAGCACCGTGCTGGGTGCAGGGGTAGAGCAGCAAATTAAACAAAGACCAGGCTCTCATGGAGCCTGAAATTTATACTCTCCTCAGATGTCACCTCCTCCGTGAAGCCATCTCAGATCACCCCAGAAGGAAATGGTCCACCTTCCATGATCTCTGCAGCATTCAAGGCCAGGAACTCAGTAATGCCTAACAAATGTTTCTTGAATTACTTAATTAACTCAGCTAGTCAGTCATGCACAAAACTTAACATTTTCTATCTAATAGGTCCTATGTTTGTATTTATCATATACTAAGGAGTTTTACAGTTTTCTGGATATACTATGGCTTATCCTCTCAAATATACTACAGACCCACTGACAATGATAGGGACTACCTGTCACCCCTCCATGTACAGTGGACATGAAGTTTACTGGAAGTTAATAGTTACTTAATACATGTTATTAGAAAGAGGAAGGGAGAATGACCAGTAATGGCAACTCTGTGAAGCTTGATAATAAAAGATATAATATTGCCATCACTTTAAGATTAAGAAACCATAAACTTCCTAGGTAGATCCTATTCATTCAAAACTTCTGAAATCAGATCGGAGCTCTTTTTTTCTCTCTGGGTAAATACAAAGGTTACTAAGGTACATGTAGGAGTAAAGCCCTCCCGGGGTCACCCCCTAGCCAGCTGCTACCAGGGTCAGGGCAACCTGACCTTCATCCAGCAGGGCCCTTGGCAACCCATTCCAGAGCTGACACCTTCATTTCCAGGAAGTCGCTCTTCGTGGTCACCTAGACTCTCCACACACTCCGTGGAATTAGAACTTAATGATCATAGAGCTTCTGTCCAATGCTAGGAGCACAGACTTTGCTGTCAATGTGAACATGGTTAAGACCCTTCACTTTCTGAATTTTTGTTCCCTCTCCTATATACTGCCTCGGTGACAGTCCTAACTCCTAGACTGCTGTGACGATTAAATGGGATAGTCTCCGTCAGGCTCCTATGCCAAGTCTAAGCACACGCTGCGTCCTTAGCAAAGGTCAACTCCGGTGGTGGTTGGCGTACGATGAAGACCTTCAGTCCTCAGTAGCCCTCTTCTGAGAGCTGGATGCATGGTAGGCATCATGCACAGGGCTAGGGATTTGGGAATAAGGACTTGTAAGATTCCAGTCCCTGTCTCAAGAACCTGACCCTTTCATTGGAACCTGACATGGACACAAGCTACATTCACTGAGGCCGACTCAGACACGGCACAAATGAAAATCCTCCCATACGGAGCACACAGTGAGAGAGCTTGGCTGTGACTATGGGTTTGGAGAGGGAGCGGCATCTGAGCCAAGTCCTGAAAAATGGTGTGATCAATGCTAAGAAAGGGCCAAGCATTTTCAAGAAATGCCTTGTGTTCCAATGCCACCGGAGGGTAGGGAGGGTCCATGAATACAATGGAGAACAGCACTGGAAGACACAGACGCATCCACTCGCAGGGTGTTTCAATACCGTGCGAAGTCATTTGAACTTCATTTTTCTTTTGATGTTGGGGAGCTGTTGAGAAGTTTTGAGGAGGGAGGTGACATGGTCTGACCTAAGACTGGATGGTGGTTTCTAAGTCTGCTGTACCAGGAGGATAGAGAGAGGAGGCTAGTGTCAGGAAGGGCGGTGAGAGGGTACTGTGGGAGTTCAGACAAGAGGCAGTAACCCAGGGAACAGTACCATCCCCATCACAGCCCAAGGCCCTGCAGGAGCAGGGGCCTGCCTCTCCCTCTCCCCTCCTTTCTGACCGCTCTGTCCCTTACTCACTGCACTGCCGACGGACCCCCTCCCCCCTGATCCTGGCCGATCAGCACGGCCACATCTAAATCTCAGGGCTTCTGCACTTGCATGTCTCTCTGCATGTAATAATCACCCCCCAATTATCCAGGTGGCTTGGCCCCTCTCCAACCTATCTAAAATGGCCTCCAGTCATTCTTTCATCCCATCACCCTGTTTTATTGCTATTCACGCAACTTATACGCCCTGTCAATATGACATATCCTTACTTGCCTCTATCTTTATTATTTGTTTTCTTGAGGGTGGGGAATTTCCCTTTCTCGTTCTTGCTTATATCCTATCCCGAGTGCTTACCCACCACATTAGTGCCACTTGATACACATTTGTTGAATGAACAGTCTTTCTTTATCTCCATGTCACAGTCGTTTTATACCATTTTGTAGGGGGGGACACAAATAGAGGGACATGGCTCCCGTCCTTGAGGATCTGACAAAACTACGCGTGGAATGTTTGCACAGATGTGAATTCTGAGGGCTCGGACCACAAGGACCGTCTCAGTGTGGTGGAAACCACTTGAAGCCAGAGCTCCTTGGCTCAGAGGGGGGCTGAGGATGAAACTCTGAGGACAGAGACATCATCAAGCTACCAAGGACCTACCACAGGACAGGCACACAGAGGCCTCAGTGTGCACTGGACATGTTACTACGTGAATGGTGCATTTTGCTGAGTTCTTTCCATCATTTTCTTGCCTATTTTAAGTGGCAAGGTGGCAAACAGGGTACGATATGGGCCCAGAGGCCAGAACGGAGCTGGGAACCATGAGAGAGGAGTAAGCAAGTGCATGCTTTTATTTATGAAACCCCATATAGGCCATTTTCCTCTCACAATGAGGAGTGCTCATATTATGCAGTGTTACAAAGGCGGGAACAATACCTTGTATTTATGGATGACTGTCTCCGAGGGGCTCAGACCATTCTACAGACATGATCTCATTCATGCTGTCTCAGGTCTTGTATTCAATTACAGAATGGTTCATTGTTCCAAACGATGCAAACTATTTCTCTTAGATGCACTCTTAGAATTACCCATTCTTCTGTTACAGGTTCAAAGATTTACAAATTACTTTGAAATGACTCCAGAATTGCTACAGCAGGAAACAAGTTGGGCAGAAATGGAAATTTTCTGAATTTGTAATTTATGAACTCCTCAAATATTAGAAACTCACTCTTTGTACACTAGTCTTAAAAACAGGGTGAGGGGGAATGTAGACTGTGACTTGGTTGCAGCTACATCATATAATAATAAAAAAGAGGAAAAAAGAATATTAATCCTCCATAATGTTTGCTAGGGCTTTTATAAAAATAGGAGTTAACCAATGTGGCCAAGAGGCAGGGTACTTAATATCATAATATCCATAAAAGCAGATGGTGCTATGGACGCATTCCCAAGCTAAGGGTCACAAGAAGTGGATTCTTCTATTGTGTTGCTGTGAATTACTCCATGGCCTGAAACTTCTACCCTCTCTGGGCCGTGGCTGCCTTTTCTGATGGTAGAGGTAACAGCATTGCATGAATCCAAGTCCCTTTCATCAGTGAAATTTTATGCTTGGCTCTGCTACCACTCCCACTATTGCTGCCTAATGTTTAACCTGCAACATGGTGGATACTCACCATGTGTTTAGCAGATGAATGTGTCTAGAGTTCAGTCGTTTGCACACCAGGTTTGATTTAATACACATTTGGTGGGTGCCTATTACGTTCCATGCACAAAGATGGTGCTGGGGTATAAAACTGTGTAGACAAGATCATCATTGGCTTCGATATAAGCTGTGAAGGGATCTGAAATGAATAGCTTTCATTTAGTAGAGGCTTCGGGGAGGGGATGGCATAAGCTGGGTGTAAAGGATAAGTAATGGGAGTTCACCAGATGGACTCAGAAGGGAAGTAAGAGGGAAGGGGAAGGCATTACCACGGGAGGAGCATGCGCAGAGATGCAGAGGTGTCTAAGAGCTTGGGAAAATGTGAATGCCGTGTGAGGATGGATCAGCAGGAAGCCAGGCAGAAAACGCAGGTGTGAGTCACCTGATTCAGAACCTCAACACCTGGCTACGGATCTCAGGCTCTGTCCTACAGGCAACTGTGCCTTGAAGGGTTCATAACAGGAGGCTGTCATGTTTAATTTTCAAAAGAAGCATTAGAAATTACCATAGACTTCACTCCAAGAAAAGCATGGACAAAATGTTATTCTTGTTTCACAAGTGGAGAAGTTGAGATTTACATAGGATAAGGTGGCTGCCCAGAACTAAATAGCTTGAAAATAGCAGAAGATGTGGCATATATATATACACACATATATATATACACACATATATATATGTGTGTGTATATATATGCATATATATATGTGTGTGTGTGTATACATATATACACACACACACATATATACACATGTATATATACGTATACACACACATACACAATGGAATATTATGTAGCAATAAAAAAAGAATGAAATCTTGCCATTTAGGACAACATGGATGAACCAAGAGGATATTATGCTAAGTGAAATAAGTCAGGCAGAGAAAGACAAATACCATATGATTTCACTTTTATGTGGAATCTAAAAACCAAATGAACAAACAATACAAAAACAAACTCAGAAATAGAAACCAAAGTGATGGTTACCAGGAGGGAAGAGGTAGGGGAAGAGTGAAAAGGGAAAGGGGAAGATAACCAATAAAATTGTGATAAGTTTGGGTGGTGACTAGAATTAGTGGGGCGATCACATTATAAGGTATAAAAATGTCAAATCACTGTATTGTACACCTGAAACTAATACAACCAATATAATATTGTATACCAACTATATTTAATTTTTTTTAATGTGTTTAAATGAAAGAGCCAGAAATAGACTCTTCTACTAAAAGTCTCTCAAATCTATCCCCTTTGACCTGTATAGTGTGAACTATTCTTCCGCTCTTGCACAGACCCCGTGTCCCAGCAGATAAATCACTTGCTTGTTCTCTGAGCCCACAACTCACTTCCCTGCTCTTGGTTCCATGATGTTCCGTCCATCAGGAACGAGTGACGCTGTCCTTCCAGCCCAAATTCCACAAACACTTCACAATACCACTCAAGCTCCACCCAGTCTGGGAAACTTCCCTTTGCCACTCTAGTTTCCATAGTCCTTTCAGGAGGCCCACCATGTCTATGGTGTATACCCCATATCCTAACAGTCTTCATTACTCATCCCATTCAACACTCCAAGATGGTACACGGCTCCGGGAGCCTAACACCGTGTTAGGCAGAGCTGATACAATGATGAGCGAGGGACAGTCTTTACCCTCACGTGGCTGAAATCCAGTTGGATGAGACAGCAATGGAGAGCCATAGCCTTACATCAGTAGATGGCATTTTGAAGGAGGGGACAGTATGGTGAGCACGTGTAAATAGCATCCAGCAGCCCAGGGAAGCTGCCCTGAGGAAGTGATGGCCACACTGGGAGCTGAAGGCTAGCCAGTGAGCAGGTATTACCTAGGTAAAAAGAATGGGAGACAGGGGGCTGCGGGACACCCTGCACAAAGCCCACAGTGGGAGACAGCGTGATGATGGACGAGCAGGAAAGAGGCAGTCGGTGTCCACCAGCCAGGACACAAAGTGGGCAAGCAACAGAAACGGGGAACTTGAAGTCCCACAGACAATGCATTGGAAGTGCATAGAAAAACCCACGGATTCACCAGGAAGGCCTGGAAGACAGAAGGAGGCCACACAACTAGAACTCATGCACGATACAGGAGCAGTCTGCTAGCAACACCGGCTGTTCCATTGTTTGAACACTGAGCTCTACAGCTAGCAGCATCCACTCCTTCTGTCACCCCTGTCACCGTGGCCCCGGCAATAGGCAGCTGTCACTGCTATCATCGTGTTGAACATTTTCCCAGCCTCCCCCACCCCCACCCCAATACCACTCACTCCTGTCAGGCACCTCTGATGGGCTGACCACGCTCTCATTCCTTGGGCAGCTAAGGATGTTTACCTGGCTTTTCCAGCATCTGTAACAGAATATAGACTACTACTCCTCAAGACTTAAAACTCTACCAACATAAAGAAAAGGTTCAGGTGCTGGGCGTGCGATAGCACAACTGGAGGACGAGTGTGGCCATAAAATTCTCGAATTGTTTTCGTTGGGTTCATCGCATCTGCCAAACAGAGTCCGCAGCGCCTCTGGGGAAGTGCCCGCGCTTCCTTGGTCCTAAGTTCAGCCATGACTGACGTCCTGGCCACATACTCCCTGCTCAATAAATTCTTGTTGACTTCAGTCTAGTTCATTCTGCAAAGGTCATTTCATTGGCTTTAGCTGGGATTGCTTTTCAAATGTAAAATATGAATAAGTTGGCCCTGGAGTGAGTAACATCTGCAGATAATGATGTCGTCTGGCCATGCAGAACCTCTGGGCATGGGGAAGCTTTCTGGGATGTGAGTAGATATGGAATGGAAACTGCTGGCTGACGTACCCAGCACTTCTCAGGGCTTATTCCCTCCAGGGCAATAGAGAAGCGTGAGTCCTGAAAATGCACGTGGGCAATCCACTATTCGGGAGTAGTTACTTCGGTAAAAAAGAAAAACAGCTCCTTCAAGAAAGACCAGTCTATACAGTCAGGTGCCATGCCGTGTAGCACGGAGCCTCTTCTCTCATTCTCGTTTGCAGTGCCTTGGTGAGAGGAGTGTTGGATGAGGAACCAGAATATCTGAGTCTAAGCCCTGGCTCGGGGCTTGCTTCCTGGCCCTTCAGACTCCCCTTCTGGAGAATGAAGATAATGCTTTATTGGGGTGCAAGCGGTGCTACGCTTCTGTTGTCTCTGCTTGTTCAGCAGCCTCCCATCCTTTTCTGAAAATTGTTCACACCTCTTGTTCCAGAATAGTGATTCTCAAATTTGAGCACACAGCAAAACCACATGGAGGGCTTGTTATTATAAAACAGATTCCTGACCCTCCTTCCAGAGCTTTTGATTTTGTGTCTCGGATAGTGTTTGAGAACTGGTATTTCTAGGGATCTGCCAGGGGATGCCCATGTTACTGGTCCAGGGACCGCACTTTGAGAAGCACTACACTGAAAAAACACCCCTCTGTTATTCTCCGTTCCTGAGATTGAGACGAATTTCAGCCTTTGGCTCAAAAGATGGGACCACAAACTAAGCCTGACTAATTCCAGCCACTTAGCCATGGGGGATGACTTAGGTTGGGCAGGAGAACCATGTCAAACTGATGAACATCTCTTCTACACGGGTTGCTTACTGAGTAGAATGTAAGCCTGAGGCCATTGGGTGCCACCTTATATCTGATGACTTCATCAAGAGGGAAAATCAGAGCTCAGACATGCAAAAATGAGATTCTTAAGACTCAACTTGTGCTTCTCCGGTCATCCCTGAAGCATGCTATAAGGGACCACACGTTCTCCTATTTTGCTTGGGCCACTTGGGTTTCTGTCACTTGTAACCAAGTAGTCCTGAGTACTATATACATGTTACTTCCGCAGAACAGAGTATGAGATTAGTCCTTTAAAAATAACAAAAAATAAATAAATAAAAGTTTCAAGAGGCTGTAACTGTGAGACAAATAACCAGATAAGAAAATTTAAAAATGGTGATACATTTCCTTGAGGGCTAGCCGGCCAGACCACCAAAGAACGATACACCAACAACCACCGTGATAGTTAGAAGAAAAATAACAAGGACACTTGGCTGAATAGTTCATGAATATCAGGCTCTCTTCCTAAAGACACATACGCGTTATCTAACTTAACCCACACAATGACCCTTGGAGCCAAGTTAATATCAGCTCATGGGTAGGGATACTGAACCTCAGCGATTTTAAGGAACTTGCCCAGCATCGCTCACCCAGTAAAAAGCACTAAGAAAAGAAGAGAAAGAAGAGGAAACGTCGATCCAATTGCCCGGACCCCAGAAGCCCTATTTCATCGTCTTTGTGAGATCATGTCTTGACTTTCCACTTCAATTCAGAGAGCACATGATCCTGAGGCTATGAGATTGGCCCTTGGTTCAAACTAAAGAACAAACACGAAAGGGGCGAACCCCTTTGAGGAACAAGAATACACGCACTTAGGACATAATCTGGCCTGGGCTCTGGGGACTGAAAGGCTCCAGGTGACCCGACTGGCTGGTGGCGCGAGCCTCCTGCAGCCGCGTGAGGGCCCTGGTCGTAGCTGCCTCCGTCTCTGCGTCTGACTCACCATTGCTTGTCTCGAACTCTGGGCAGCACCCACTTCAGAGACCCCTGACAAGGGCACCTGAGGGCAGCGGGCCCAGGTCCTGTCCTGCCCTGCCATCAACCAACTCTGAGCCGGTCCACTTGTCCCGACCCATTCCATTACATTGACAGCTACTCAAATCGGTTGGCTGCCCAGCTTATCCCTCACAAGCCTGCCTCTCAGAGCCTGTTTCCAAACCAGACTTTTGCAGACTCCACAGACACCCCCCATAAACACGGTATTGGCTGCCAACGTCCCTGTCTCGAAAATAAATACTCAGACGGTTTCATGATCTAAACAGATGATCTCGCCTTACATTTTCATAGCTTTCCGGTCTTTTCAGTGTGTTCTGTAGCTCCTTCACACTCTTCCACTCTCAGATTTCCTTCCATCTGTATTTGTTTCAGGGCACAGTGGAAGCCTGGTGTCCTCTCAGACAACAGAGGTGGCAGGATTTGATCTGGTGTGATCTGATCAATCCTTCTTTACTGCCGACGTGAACTCTTTCACCAACTTCCTACCCTGAGATCCTACCTCTACTCTTATTACTCAAACCCCTCAGCCACGCTCCTGCTGGCTGCATGGCTCTCTATGAAACATCAAGATTCCTCTCACTCATCAGCTACAACCTGCTATTGATTCACCACCGTGTGTGCCGCGTGACTGCTTTCACAGCCTCGTCCTAAACTGCAGTTCCAGCCTTGCATGCTTGCAGCAACACCCCCATCGTCCATTTAGAATCAACTGCTCCATCCAGGTCCTGTGACGGCCAGACCCCTGGTTCTCTGATTCAGTCTCTGCCCCTCTGCTAAGAACTGTCTCCTGACACAGTGACAAACATCTTTGCTCATCCAAACAGTAGCTGTCCTTCAAGTTCCAGCCTAAAATCTTCCTCCTTTGTGATGAGTCCTCAGATCCACATCCCCCAGTCAGCCAGAGCACTTTTATTGCTCCTCTCACAGCTCGGAGCCCCATCTCCATTGTCATTACTTACAGATAGAAATCAATCTCCCAGCCGGGTCTATAGGCTCTTTGAATGCACAGCCCCTCCGCCGTTCATCAGCCGATTCCACACCAGCCCTGGCTCAGTACCTTGCACGCATTGGAAACTCACATATCTCATACGTAAACAAACCTACACGGTTCTGGGATGGGACCCTCTCATAGTCTGCCATACTGATGAACATCCCACAGTGCCAAATCAGTTGCCCATTGTAGGGGTACCTCATCAGACCCTACTTAACAGCAAATGTCTTCAGTGATGTAGGCAGTGACCAGGTGCCCCTGGAAGAACCGGGGACCCAATCTGAAGAAGCCCCCCATAAGCATGATTCTTTTAAAAAATATAGAATGCCTTATTTTTCTTAATCTATGTGTATTTTAAATTCTATTCCATAAGATACCAATTTTCACTTAATATAACTGCTTCCTCCCAATGAGCAAATAAAATGAAGCCCCAGGCAACTGCTAGGTATACCCTGTGGCTCTAGTAGCCTCTGGCGCCCCAGCGTAGATGATGTTACCCCTGACTGCAAGGCACAGCATTAAAAGACCTGAGTCATTAATATACTTCTGTGAATTAAAGATTCTGCTCTTTGCTAGCCGAGGGCACAGGGAAGACAATAGCAGGCATGGGAGACTTCACAGGGGCCAACTAGCATTGTGTTTCCCTGAGAGTGTAAAACGGATGTGGGGAGACAGGCAGTGGGAACGTCCTTGGCATTTGAGACTAGGCAAGGTACCCTGACACTGAAGGTGAGGCAGGGGGGCTGATCTGGCCAACATTTCCAAGTGCCAGCCCTCCTTTGGACACTCTGCCCACTGACGTTGAAGGCACGCAGTAGGGAGGTCAGCCATTCATTGTGTTATTGGAAGCTGAGCTAGCTTATGCAAAGCCTGGGGGCTGTCAGCACAAGATTGTTAATGAACATGTTTCCTGTAGATAATTATAGGAAAGGGAATATTGAAAGCACTTAAAACATTTCATTCTTTCTAATTCATTAATTATATTGCAATTATCCCATGCTCAGGAGCCGTGCAGAGGCTGGATTCCAGCTCATCCTGCGAGACTCCATGGGCAGCAGCGAGGGCTGAGGGCTTGGGGAGAAAGCCTGAAGAAGAAAGGGTGACCGTACGAGAAGCTAACTGGAAACCTCTCAACAAAATCCAGGCTACCAAGAGTTGAAAAGAACACGTCTCTTTTCTAATGATTATTATGACTATCATCATTGTTTTTCCACCTACACGGACATTTCTTGATTCTCACAGAACTGTCGCAAGCAACCTGACCCCTCCTGAACACCACCCGCCTTGAAGTGAAGTCAGAGAAGGCACACACTGTAAGCAGTGGAGGGAGTCTTGCGGGTGACTGCGGAATCGTGGGGAAGCGGGTCAGGGTGCTGCCTCTCGCTCTGTTACATCCCAGACCTGTCACTTTTGCTCTTCTCTCAAGTCCTTACATGATCCCTTACAACGAAGGGGAGTTGTAAGTAAATTGGATTCGCCATTACATCCTGAAGCCCTCCAGACACCACGTGTACAAGAATCAGTGTACAGATGAGGCCCTACCCTCGTGGAACTGACATTCTCTGAAGCACATGGTCAACCAAATAGGCAGTCAGGGTATAGGTGAGGGGCATGAGCAGGGGCTATGAGAGCTGTCGGAGGGATCTCCTATTCTGGTCAGGAGGAGGGATGGGGAGAAGGCTTCCTGTGTGTTCAGTATGTATGCATCACATTAAAAGTATTACCCCAAATATCAATGCTGTCAGACTTCAAGGCCTGGCTCTCAGGACTTCCGGCCTGCTTTCTACCCCAGTGATGTCCTCTAGGGAATCCTGATGGTCTCAGTGGGGAGAGATGGTGGCCGTCACATATAGCTGGAGCTGCAGTCTAAAGGACTCCAGTTGGTTAACCTGATGCTCCCTGACCTGTCACCCTTTACCCCTCTCCCGCTGCAACCCATAGCTTCCCCTCTGTCCCACTCGCCATGCCACCGTCCATCTCGTCCAGAGTGCTAAATTTCATGCCACCCCTATGTGATGTCACCCGCTGATCACAAAGTACCGTATTAAAGGTCTGAGTAATGAACATATTCCCGTGAATTGATGATTCTGCTCTTCCAGCTAAGAGCAAAGGGAAGACACTGTATGAGAGACATGGGAAACTTCACAGGGGTCAACCAGCATAGTGTCTCCTGGAGGGACAGTGCAAAGTGGATAGGGAGACAGACAGAGAGTGTCCTTGGCACTGACACCCAGCCAAGTGACCCTGAGCTGGAAGGTATGTTTCTCCCTGTCACTATCATGTGAACTAGCTCATGTCACTGATTAAAGATGATAGACCGTGTGGCCCATAGTCAACCCAGTCAACACCCCCTGAAGTTTAGTCAATATCAGTTAAAACAACTGTAGCCAACTCATAACTGACCAAAGACACATGGAAGAATCTAGCTGAGACCAAACGGACTACCCAGCTGAGCCCAATACAAACTGATAACATGCAGAATCATGAGCCAACCAAATGGCTGTTGCTTTAAGCCATCACTTTCTAGGTAGTTTGTTATGCAATAATGGCTCATTGATATAGCACTTAACTGTAATATAAATCAATTCAAGTCAAGTGACAAATTCTGAATGCCTACTATGTTCCTACTCACCGAAGGCATAACAATAAGATGCAGTTCCTGTTCATGAAAACATATAATCCAATGCCTCTTAAGTGCAACCAAGCAATTAAAATGCTCAGATTTTAACCTTTTGTCTATGGATCCCTAGAAAGTCTATGTTTAGGCTTCAGGGTAGTCTGTGTGCTCCTGGGAAATGTATTAAAATTTTACATGTATGTGTTTATGTACATTTTTTAAAGAAAGGGCCCTTGGTTTTACCTCATGTTCTCGAAGGGATAAGTGACCCCGAAGTTGTTGAGAACCTTTTGATGATAATGCAGTCTAAACCTGTTCACACTGCCCGATACTCACATAGCAGTCTGGTCTATTTACAGATGCATTTCATTGCTGACTCACCCAATCAGAAAGGTGCCTTCAAAATGATATGCTGCCAGAGGCCACTGGGGGCTGACGTGCTAGGCGATCCGAGCACTATGGCTATCTCTAAAAAAAGCTCCCAACAGATAATGTTATCACTTCCTTGTCATATAGAGCAGAACCTCTGTATGATCCAAAGCACATTTTCTTTAAAAAACGATGGGCTTATTTATATCTGATGTTTGCTTACACCCACTGCAGGGTTGGGAACTCTTTCTCCCGGGCAAGAACACAAGTCTATCATTCCTGTAGCCTCACTCTTCTGGCAACAAAGGCCTCTCCCCTTAGCCAGCAATGCAGAGTATCTAACCTGCAGATTCTCGTCTGAGAATTACATTGCCATCTGTCTGAGATTAAGAGCCACGCCAAACCCTAATGACAACAATATCTGATGTTTGGGGAAATGGTCTATTGGGCCAACTAATTATCCCCTTCCCTAAATTATTGAGGTTTTCTTCATTTTGAAACCAAATAACCAGAAAAAAAACAAACAAAACGGGGTGGGGGGGTGGGGGGGAGAATGGTAAAGAAAAGAAGGGCCCTCATAACTAGGAGAACCATATCGAATTCCCATCCTTCTAGACTCTTCCTTAGCATCTTTGATCAAAGCTGCCATCCCAGAGTCTAGGCTTTCTTACTTGTAAAAGTGGAATTACAACTCATGCCCTGCCATCATCACAAAGGCAGGGCTGTGCAGCCCAAACAAATAATATGTGTGAAAGTGCATTACTAATTATAAAGCGCTGCCCAACAGAAGGTTGCTTGCTTCTGTGGTATGTTTTTATAACTAATTAGTCTTATTCCTGGCCCCATGTAATTCTATCAGATTGTCACCTCCGCAGCTAATATACCATATATCATTAACATATCAAGTGAACAGCATCACTCCCCATCACCCACCTCCTTTAGGGAGTCTTCACTGACTCCCACTGGATGCTTGAAGTTGTTGAAGGTTGAACTCCTGCAGCCTCTTGGATTGTTGCATAAAAATTACCAGTCTTATTTCTGCATCAAACGATGGCATAATTTAGTGATTAATTGCCTGAACTTGCAAATAACACTGCCTGGGGTTGAATCCTGTAACAAAAACTTACTAGCTCTGTGAACTTGTGCAAACTGTTTAACCTACCTGTGCCTCAGTTGTTTTCTCATAGGTAAAATTGGGAAGATAATTATGTGTATATATGTGTATGTATAATATATATATATGTATATGTATATGTGTATGCATATGCGTATATAATATATATGTGTTGTGTGTGTGTACATTTACATACATATACATAGATATACACATATTCATATAATCTCACATGGTTTGGGGAGGATGAAAAGTGTTACGTACATAAAGTGCTTAAAACAATCCCCAGCACTCACTGGAATATGAAGAGAGCTCAGAAATGTCAGCTAACATAATTAGCTCTTTTCTGTGCCAACTGGGGAACACTTTTGGTGGTGGAGAGGGGTACACTTGCTTGTCCATTTTCATTCTCCAATACCTTCTACTGGATAGGTGCTCAACAAATATTACAACATGCACGCATATTATGAATGAATGAATGAATAAATGAATGCAGTTGGGAAAAACCTGGAAGGCAATACACATGAGCACTGGTCCAAGCTCAACTTTTAACCCATCCTACACTTTTGAAACACATTAAAGGTGCTACCTCTCTAAGCCTCAATTTCCTCATCTATTAAATGCAAGCAGTGAACCAAATACTCACTAATGACCATTTCAACTCCAGAGGTCTATAAAATGAGAATATGAGGTGAGAAGAAGATGAGTTGTTTTACCCAGAGTCTACTACTGGTGGGCCAAACCATTTACATAGAGCATCTTGTGCAACCTTCCCAGTGTAGTATCAGATAAACAAGATTATCTCCATTTTATAAATATAGAAACTGATGAGACTCATAGAGAGCTTAAGGAACTTTCCAAATACTACACAACTAGTAAGTTGAGAAGCAAGGACTCAACCCAGTTCTGACAGAAGTCAAAGGTCAAAGTCTTCCACTATCACACTGAAATCCAAGATATAAAAGTGAAAGATGGCAGTGCTGTAATGCATGCAAACACCTTCCTCCATCACAGGGAAGTAGAGGCAGGTACACAAGGGCTGTCCAGAAAGTATCCAACCATGTAACTGTTTGCATTATATTGACAATGGCTGGATTATTTCCAGACGGCCCTGGTACTTAGAATAGGTGTGGAGAGAGCTGTCATTTGATGTACAAATCTAGACACATTAGCATCTGAGTCAGGATCCAGATGGGGAGAGATTAAGCAGGGGAGACAGTGG
>PVKE010012449.1:0-38325 GCA_004027555.1 Craseonycteris thonglongyai | reverse complement strand
TTTTGCTGGATAGTTAATTCTTGGCTGGAAATTTCTCTCTTTTAATATTTTGAAGATTGGGCTCCACTCCCTCCTGGCTTGCAGAGTTTCTGCTGAGAAGTCCGGTGACAGCCTGATAGTTTTTCTTTTGAAAGTTATATTTCGTTTTTTCCTGGAAGTCTTGAGGCTTCTTTCTTTATCTTTGGTTTTTGTCATCTTCAGAACAATGTGCCTTGGAGAAGGTCTGCTAGGGTCTAGGTAGTTAGGGCTCCTGTTTTCCTCCTGTATTTGGGATTGTCGTTCTTTCCAGAAGTTAGGAAAATTCTCATCCACTATTTGTTTTAGTAGACTTTGAGAAGATTTCATCTCACTTCCTTCTGGTACCCCTATTATTTTAATATTGTTCTTTCTGATGGAGTCAGAGTTCTTATAGGGCTCTTTCATTTCTCTTGATTCTCATTTCCCTTTCTTCTTCCCTCTGTGACATTTTGTTTCTATCTTTGATTTCACTCATTCTTTCCTCTAGCTGGTCAGCCCTATTTCCTATGCTGGTCAATTCTTTTTTCAGCTTTCTCATGATGCCTTTCATTTCGAGGAGTTCCTTTTGGTTCCGCTCTAACTTCTCAATTTTATTGGTAAAGTACTCATTTTGCTCAGAAATTTTTTTTTTAATATATATATATATATATATATATATATATATATATTTTTTTTTTTTTTTGACACAGAGAGAGAGAAATACAGAGACAGAGAGAGAACTGAACTGGGGGAGCTCCCAGCTCAGCACATGGTTCCGCACAGGCCAGGGCCGGGACTCGATCCCCGGTCCCCGGCACTGCAAAGTGAGCACTCAACCCACTGAGCCAATCCGGCCTCCCCTCAGAAAATTTTTGATCAGGTCATTTAACTGTGTCTGGGTACTTTGCCAGCATTTCCTGCACTCTCTGAGTGTCTTGATTATTGCTGCCCTGAATTCTGTTTCACTTAGATTTGATTCCAAGTGTGCAAGCTCCTTTACTAAAGAATGCCCCTAATCTTCTGGAGGGGCTTTGGATTCTGAGGTGTGCATTGTGTTTAACATGGTTCTTTTTGCTTTGTGCATGAGTATGATTTCCCTCTGGGGGGTTGCCTATCAGGTGGGCTTCTCAGTTGTGGAAGGAGGAGATTTTGGGAGAGGGTTGGGAAAAACAGTCAGTTCTGTGCCTTGAGGCTGTTCTTCAGGTTGCTGTCTTAGCTCTTAGAAGGCAGGGTAGTGAAGGTGTGGTTCCAGGGGTGAGGGCGTGTGAGTAGGAGTTAGGGCAGGCCTGAGACACAATAGCAGATTCCTCTGTCCAAAGGGAGGCTGGTGGTACAGGCCGGTGGGGCGAGCAGCTCCGGGATTTCTCCCCTCTCCCCTCTAATCATGTGAGCTGGCCCACTGGGCAGCTCTGCGGTGGTGCTGGCGGGGCGAGCAGCTCAGGGCTTCTTTTACCGTCTAATCACGTCTGTGAGTCAGTGGGGCTTGGCAGAGGCATGGGCTGTAGCTTGGCCAGCAGCTCGGCAGGGTCTCAAAGACCACCAGATTCACTCTAAGCACGTCTAATGCAGCTGCGGCCCTCACTCCGAGAGCCCTGTCTTCAAAAGGTGCTCCCTCACAGTCAGCTCTAGGATCTCAGCTGTATCTCCTCTGTAAACCAGGGGCACTGCGCTGCTGGGGGCTGGTGCCCTGCTCTGTCCCCACCCACCTGCCCGGGAAGTGCAGCCACCCTGCTCCATAGTCCCTGTTCCACCTCAGGCCCCGTGAGTTCGCATGTTAAATTGTCCACAGTCTTGTGGGGCTTCCACACTCCTTAGGTCTCAGATTCCAGCCTGCCCTCGAGCCGGCTCCACTTTGACTGCGGTCCCCCAACCCCCCTTTGTTTTTGCCAGCCCCGGGCCATGCTCCTCATCCCTGTCCCCGAACTGCTGCTTCCCCTTCCCTCTCCCGCTCTCCCCTTTTTCCTCTAACCTTTGGGTGTTGTTCTGCATTGTGTGGTACTCTCAGTTGAGGTTGGTTCTCAGGATTTCCCCTGTGGATTCCCCTTGTTCATAAGTCCCTTCCCAGGCAGTTATTGGCATTCTCCTCTCATGCTGCCATCTTTTCTCCTCCTAATTTGATCTTTTTCACAGTCCAATATGGAATGTTCTGTTCCCATCAAGCCTGGCTAGTAGAGCAGGACTGGTCTCTCTAAAAGGCCATCACCATTTCTTCTCAATAGATCTGTGCACCTATCAAGCACTGGAAGACTTCAGAGTCTGTCCAGTGCAAGGCTCTTGATACGTTTTATCAGCTCTCTTCCCAAAGGGCAGTCCCAGTTTACCTTGCCACCAGAAATGTGTGGATGCACTGCTTTCTTAGTGTATTTGTCAATGAGGAAACTTGTTCTCTGAGTTAAGATGGTAGACAAAAATGCTAGATTATTGTTTAAATGTACTTATGCAGTTTTTCAGTAGCAATATTGGTTATTTCATCATATACTTGTTAATCAATTAAATGTTCTGTTTGGTGAATGATTTGTTTTGGTCCTTTACTCCTTTGTCAGCAATTTATGTGAACTAATCATAACCTAAAGATAGTGGCTATTTGTTTTCATGGTACCTCTTTTCTTCTCCCCTTCTCTCTCCTCCCTTCTTCACCTTCTCCTTCTCTTCCTTTTCCTCCCACTCCTCCTCACTGTTCTTTTTAATGCTCATTTAAAAATTTTTTTTTTTTAATAATTTTTTAAATGTTATTGACAGAGAGAGATACAGAGAGAGAACTGAACTGGGGGAACTCCTCAGTTCAGCATATGGATCCTCACAGGCCGGGGCCAGGATTCGATCCTAGGTCCCTGGTGCTACAAAGTGAGCGCTTAACCCACTGAGCCATCACGGCTTCCCCTCATCTTAAAATTTTGCATTAGATTACCTTTAATGAACATAATTCCAGAGTTTGTTAAATAATCAGAGCTATTAATATTTGCCTTTGAAATTTTTTTTTCCATCCTTTTGGCTCTCAAAAAGAGTTTCTCTTCTATTTCATGGATTTGCTAAACATTTAGAATTTCTCTAATTTTAATATTGCCTCATTTGAAATGTTTATTTTAACCCATAGACACAGAAGGGACAAAATGGGTGAAGGTGGTCAAAGGTACAAATTTCCAGTTATAAAATAAATAAGCTCTGGAGAAGTAATGTACAACTTGGTGACTATAGTTAATACTGTATTGTATATTGGAAAACTACTAAGAAAGTAGATCTTAAAAGTTCTCATAAAAAAAACAAACTTGTAACTATGTGTAATGATGGACATTAACTAAACTTGTGGTGATCATTTTGCAATATATAATATATCGAATTATTATGTTGTACACTTGAAATTAATATAATGTTGTGTCAATTATATTTCAATAAAAATGTTTATTCTACAAAAACGTTAATAATCCTGTATTTGTTTGTCTATTTGGTGAGGTAAAATCTAAATTAATGTCTTAATAAATAACTTATTTTCCTTATGTATTAGCTCAGTGAAAATCCTATTCCATTTATTTAATGTCACACTTTTTCTTTTATACATTTAATATAAAATAGTGTTTCTGTCTCAGAAATAGAGATTGGAATAGACTGGGTTGAAATGCCAACTAAATAGGAGATATTCACAGATTATTCAGTAAATAACCTGTGAATCAAAAGTGATATCAGTATAATTTTTATTTCATAATCAAACATTTCAAAAAATACAACTAAAAAATTCTCCAGCTTTTGCTTTAACTTCACATTTCATACATTGCACAATATTTACAAGATACTCATTTGATTGTTTCATAACTTGAGGAGGGAGAAGACAACAAACAACAATTCTGCCAGATGGTTAAAAACATTTGAGAATTTCTGCTTGTTTTCTACTTTGAGAGATAGAAGTCAGTTTTTATTACCAATATAAAATTTAGATTAAGACCATAAACTTTGGTTACTTCTCATATTAAACATTAAGAATGAATTATAAGCAAAAGATAGCCTTGTTAATAAGTTAACAATCTCTTGAAATCTTCAAAAAAAAAACAACTTAAATTGGTTATCCTGTGAACCTTCCTTCCTTCCATCCATTTCACTTTCTTTCTGGTAATATTGTATTAGAGAGCATCTATCTATAGACATCATTAAAAATAATCACAATAATTATCCTTGAGGAATAATAAAAAATATAAGCTAAATAAAAATAACTAAAGATAGAGCTCTATAAAATCTTATTATATAAAAATTATTACATTCTTGAGCCATATGCAGACACCATTAGCTGGGACCACTGCATTGCAGAAAATTAAATGACAGTACATTTTTCTTCACTGAAAATTCCAATGTTCAGAGAAACAAATAAACAGCAACATAAGCTAAATATTCACTATGTCAGAAATAAACCACCTCCTTTTGAGTAATTATCCAGCGATCCCAGGTCCTTAAATGAAATAAAGCAGCCTCAGGCACTTGGGCCACTGAAGCTCTCTGGTACCCACATTTAGGGATGTACCTTTCTTTAAAAGGGTGGCCATCTGTAGAAGTGGACTTCTTAAATAACTGTACCAAGGACCACAGGGCACAGTTTAATCATGGTACAAAGATTCCACATAATCTGAGGTTGAAATTCATAGAGATACAAATGAGGGATGATACCTGATGAATCAATGAAGGAAGGAAAATTCTTCATGGTTTAACATCTATTTCAATGACAGACTTTGTCTGCACTGGTCCTTACTGATTTTGCTGTGAATTTACATGATAAAGTCCCTAGATAAACTTTTCCCAGTTACTAGATTAAATCTAAGAAGTAAAATTCACCCCTCAAGAAACGTAAGCTCAGTGTTCAAGTTTGTTGTTAGGTCAGAGGAATTTGAGTTGCAGTTGTTGCTTTCATAACAACATAACTACAACTGTGAAGAGAAGTTAAATTATCACGTTAGTAAATGCAAGAATTGTGCCCCAGTGATGTGGATAACTATTTTTAGGAAAAGCACAAAACTATGTGTCAAAATTGAAGTATCCGATAACACGCACAGAGTTCAGCTTTCTTTGCTTTATTCCCATACTTGTCATAAAGGAGGGGAACCAACAAACCTTAGAATCTTCTGTATTCTGTTGTCTTATGCCCCCATAATCCATTAAAAATGCAAAATCGTAAAATGGTTCATTTGGTATTCTAAAGAAAGGAAAATTAAAATTTCTTCATTTAAAGTCTCCTTTAAGTGACACTGATTCTTTTCTCTTTATAATCACATTGGACAGTGAATAAGGATTACCTTTATTTTAGTTTAAAATGCATATGCTATAGCACTGTTGATTCTTAGATTAGAATCACGACCTTTAATGATCCTTACATTGAATACAAAACACATAAATATATAACAATTTATAAAAGTATTACTTTTTTTTCTGAGACAAAGAAAAATGTGATCAAAGAAAATGTGTTTTACATTGTAATGTCCAACTTTCATGAGCATTCTTCACTTGGGGAACTCATTAGTTGTCTGGGCCCTGTTCTCAAAATCTTGTTTTGTCTATTTATAATATCCTTTCCAGAAAAGACAAGAAAACAAACAAATTAAAAACAAATGCACCCTCCTCAGGAATCTGGGAATGCCTTTATAATTGACTCATAAGCAGGTGGGGGCGGTGGTGAGAAGCCAACTCGAAGACTGTTGCTGGACCAGTGGAAATCAGGACGGCCCAGACTATGGGTAGTGTTGATGGTGGGAGAGGCATTGGAAGAAGGGAGAGTCATCAGCTGACTGTCAGTTTCCACAGGAAGTGGTGGACTTTGCAGAAATGGATGGAAAGTTGAAGCCCTGAAGCTCGATTTTCTTGGGAAAGAATTTCCTAGTTCCAGGGAAGCTTGTCGCTGGAAAGTGAGACTGGCCAGACTGAGGTTGCTTCGACGTTCACAGCCACTGTGGCGGTAAAATCCAGTCCTGTTTAGGCCGTGACTGTAAGAAGACCTAGATCGCCGACTTGAACTCCATTGTGAGATGCGGGCACTGGCTCTTCTTCGAGACAAACAAACAAACAGAGCCCAAATAAATCCTCCAATTACCAGCCCAATTGCCATGGACACTGTGAAGGCCATTATAAGGTCCTCTGAAACAAACACACAAACAAAAAAAACAAAAAGGTATTTGATTTATAAATAGGGATTCAACTAAAAACATAGGGCTCAGTACAAATAGTAACTAACCATGGAATATAATACATGATTAATTTAAATAGATTTTGAATTAGGGAAATAGGTGGGTATGAATAAGTAGAAGCTGTTGTATTTCCATTTATTTAAACAAAAAGATATAAAATAATATTCTAACTGTCACCCTCCATGTTGCTTACATTATTTTATTATATTTAAGAAATAAATAATAAAAATAGTCTCAGTTTTTTTAAAAGGTCATTATTTAGTTCATAAAAATTTTCAAAGATTGCAAATGTAGTCCAAACATCATTTCCATATGAGTTGCAGCAGTAACTAATGTGCCAAAAATCGATGAAGAATTTGGTAGTGATATTGACTTTGTTTTTTCCTCTGTCTGCTCTCATCAATCCCACTGAAGTCTTCCACCTGTAGGCTTCATGATGTGTTACCTCCTGTGCTCATTCTGATACAGGAAGTGCTGAGCCAGAACCATCTGGTAGGCTGAATGATTTATATTTCCTGAAATTCTAGACGGTCACATTCCTCTTACTCACTAATAACATGACCTATGCAGACTGCTGGGCTCTTCCTTATCCCCAAGTTCTAGTTCATGCTGCTCTTATGCCCTTGCTTTGATAATAAAATTCCTGTCCCCTGAATTTCCATGGCATCTCTCCTATCTACCCATATCTTTCAATTCACAGAACTTGTATTTTTTCAGACTTCTTGTTCTGGTAGGGGAGAACAGAAAGCCTTACCAAAATAGGAATTCTACCTTGCAACCTCCTCTTGAGAACTAAAACATGCTCTTGAATGAAACTGGGTAACAGAGCCCCTGCTCTGAATGGAAACACACCCTGGATAATAGGAGACCCCTCCAGCTTTACCACCCACCACATTTCTCCACCCTCTGCCTCATGGCAGAACCCACAGCCATATGGATTTTCACACTAACCCCAAACCTGTCATTCTATCTAAAATGCGATGCTTTCCCATGTATTTTTTCTTATATCTGGATATAAATTTTAAATTTCTGTGAAAAATTCATTCTTTAAGACCCATTTTGAGTATTGCCTTTTGGATTGACTCCTACCTTTCATTAATAAAAATTGGTTACTGTTAAATAGAGAGGTAAGCTATCTTGTTTAACTGCTTGTCTAATGATTTGGTAGCGAGAGAGCCATAGACTAGAAATTAGCTAATTGGGGTTTTGAGATTGGGTAAAAAACAAAAACAAAAACAGAAAGGAGCCACTGAAGATGTTTTGAAGTTCCTCCTGTGAAGAAGTGAATCTATTCTCTATCCGCTGAATCTAGGATGGCTTCATGACTTGCTTTGACCAATGGGATATAATGGAAATGATCTCCTGAAAGTGCAAGTCTAACTCTCAAGAGAACTTTCAGCTTCCACCACTTCCATGTTTGGAAATCCTGCAATTGTCAGCACATATACAAACCCAACCTAGCCTGTTGGATGACAAGAGACACATGGCCCAGTTGCCCTTACTGCCCAGTTCAAGAGCCTGCTAACCTTCAAACACGAATAAGATTGTTTAGATAATTCAGGTGCTAGTCAATTCAACAACTGAGTAAGACATCTGAGAGATCAGCAGAAAATCCATTAAAATGATCCTGGTCCAAATTGTCAATCCACAGAATTGTGAATTAGATAAGTGATCATTTAAGTCACTATTGTTTTTGTTTGTTTGTTTTGTTTTTATTTTATTGTTAAATTTATTGGGGTGACATTCATTGGTAACAATTAGATAGTTTCCAGATGTACAAGTCCACATCACATCACCTATGCATCACATTATGTGCTCACCACCCAGAATCAACTCTCCTTCCATCACCATATATCCGGTGTCCACTCCCGCCTCTCCCCCGCCCCCCCACCCCAACTTTCCCTACCCCCACCTCCCCCTCTCCCAGGTAACCACCAAACTATTGAGTGTGTCCATAAGGCTGGTGCCCACTCCCATCTCCCCTCCCCACTCTCCCTCCCCCCTCCTCCCCTTCTCTCAGGCAATCACCAAGCTATTGAGTGTGTCCATAGGTCTCGGTGTCTTTGTTACTTTCAGTTTTATAATCCACCTATAAGTGAGGTCATATGTTTAAGTCACTATGTCTTGAGGTGGATTGTTACACAGCAAAAGCTAACTTTTTGGAAATTTGTTTAGACTCATTGATTTTATTATTTTTAATGGCGTTGCCAAGATCTTTTTTGAAGTTTATTGTTGTAATCTATACCAATATATAGAAAATCTATAATCCAGAAATAACAAAATAAGCCAATGTGAATAGATACCTAAAATTAACTATTGCTTCTTAATTTTAGGATATATTTAGTATCTTTCCACCTTCTATTGTCACATTTATCTTCTGTGAAAAGAATATACTTGTTGTGTCCTTTCACATTTATCTCTATGAATTATTACATCAAAATCTTCTAAGACAATGGTTTATATCAAGTCTAAAGAATACATTTTTATAATAGGAAGATGACTTATGAATTACAAGATGATTTAGGACAGCTCTGTTAGACCCAGTATTGTTCTTCCAAAATGTATCTCACAAAAATAACCTGAGTCATGTCCTTAAAATACAATCTCTTGAGATAAGGACTTCATTGAGTTAGGCTCTATCTGGGAAAAGCAAATAAAGTCAAAACCTAAAGTTAGCCTTATTAGTAACACAGTAAACTTCCAAATTAATTTCTAACTCTCAGTGTCCTAAATATTAACAACCTAAAAAAGAAGTTATATGAATTCAGGGTTGCCATGGCATTGGCAGCAATGTAAACCAGAATTTCCTAACATTTCTTCCAAAAATGAATAGAGAACAACAAAATTAACAAATAAAACTATACAAAATCCATGCCTTCAACCTAAGCAGGGGACAAAGAACATCCAACTTCAAGTTTCCTAGAAAATGAAGAATGAAAAACAGATACAGACACCAATAGCTTCTCTCCATGCTTCCACTACAAGCCTTCATGGAGAGAAAAGGCAAATCTGGAAAAACTGAAAACAATGATAAGGTAGTCTTGTTCCTCAGCATACTGGCTATAGGAAAGAAACTTTCTAGCGCACATGGGAACATGAAGAAGCAGCCTTGGAAAACAATCCCTCCCTGAGGAAGAATAGGGTGAAGAATCACCAGACGGACAGAACTATGGGCATAGAAAGTAAATTAATGATTGCTTAGGCTTGGGGGTGGGGGGTGGGGATGGGGCTGGGGCAGGGGCGGGGTGGGGGGTGAGGTAGGAGGGAATGGGAAAGACTGTTATGGGAACAGAGTTTCTTTTATAAGGACAAAATGTTCTCAGATTAGATTGTGACGATGGTCACACAACTCTGTGATGATAAGAAAAAGCCATTTAATTGTAGCCTTTAAGTGGATGAATTATATACTATATGAATTGTATCTCAATAATGCTGTTTAAAAACAAGAAAGAAAAAAAAGGAGAGGTACTTTTTGGAAATCACACATGAAGGAGTAAAGAGGAAAGCACAGGGGGGAAAATTAGTAACTTTGAAGACAAAAGAGAATGAAAAACAATCAAAAGACATGCAATCCCTTTCTCAATTCCACCCTGTAAAAGGAAAAAGTTAACCAGTACAAACACCATACTTTGCTCTAAGGAAGAAAGGAGGAATCTAGAATGACTCCCAAGATTCTAGTGTGGGCAGACAAGGGTGGGTACCAGATTTAATAACTTGTTATGCACAAAAATACTTGGGAAAATTGTGCTAAAGCAATAGTATTATTTTATAGATATATTTCCTTGAATCAACAGCCTCCACAGGAGAATTTTAAATATCAGCAACTTCAGATATATCATAGAGTCAGAGATACAGAGTTTCAACTAAAAACAAAATCAAAATGCCTTGGCTCAAACTTCTCCTTTTATTGATATTGAAAAAGCCTAAGGCTTATGTGGTAGAACTAATATTTGGTTAATTTTAATAATTGAAGATTGACAACTAGCACTGGTCAGGGGATTGTTACTTTCACTCATGGATGACATAAAATGAGAAGACAAATGCTAAGTTCACAAAGTACATACCCTTGCTTTTGTATATAAGCTTATGTAACCACTAGGACCAGCCTGAGGATCCTAACTATCTCAGGATATAAGCAGGTGTAATAGATGAGACCAAAGAAATATTTTCACTTTATTTCAACTAAATGAAGACAAAAACCTGGATCTTGAAACACATTCAGTTACCCAATAAAAGCATTTGCAGGTTATAGGAGTTCCTATATGCAATCTCAATGTATCTATCTTCACTTTGAGCATCTCAACCACCATCTCTTCTAACAAATAAAATGGCTTCTAATGATTTATCTACATTGAAAAATAATACCAGGTTCAGTTTCAAGAAATAAATTAGAAACGTTAAAAATAGAGAATCAAAGGAAAATAAGATGTTCTCTACTAAAGTGATTGAGATAATAAACAAAGACAATCAAAATAAAGACACATGGAGTAAGAAATATATGTATGTGCCAAATGACTGATTTCCAAAATATGGTTCTGATGTAGGAAAATAAGGGTTGTATCCAAATTCCAGTAGACACGTTGTTGAAGAGTATGTTCAACCATCAAAATATTCCTAAATGACACATTTCAGTTTTGTGAGTAAAAATATTATTTTTGGTGACACTAAAACTAGGATAATATTCCTAAGAGAGCAATTTGACAATAAATCTATTTTAAGTGATTATTCTCTATGGTTTGGTAATATCTCTATTCCACACTGTAGACTTATGTCTGTGCCAAAAATTTGGGAAAATGGCAGGAAGAAATAGATAGTTATTGCTCCAAATAAATGATTATCATTATAAATAAAAGATTATAGTTATTATAGTCTTTATATATTTATTAAAATAAACTAAATTATGATTATTATAAATAATAATTCCTATTGATAATATATAATAATGCAGTAGATATAATAAACTGAATTATGATGATTATTATAAATATATCAATGGTTAATAATATATTATTATTATTATAAATAAAAGGCATATATCTTTATATATAGTGTATATAGTTATAAATAACTTTTATATATTTAATACTAACTAAATAGACTAAATTTTGCATGAGTATAAAGTAAGATGGAGATACAGAGGCTATAACATTGACAGAAAAAATATTATACTGCCTTGAATATGGATTTGCTTAATTTTTGTTGTTCAGTTGAGTACACATGCCATGAAAATGACTTCTTTATCCATCAAGTCAGTCAAATATCTATTTTACAAATCATCGTACTAATTCTTATGACTTTTTTATAAGTGCAGAATTTTTTAATGGTTACAAATGATAACAATGACGTAAGAATCTCTTGACTTTCTGAATATGCGGTCAAAAGCTTATTGGTCTTGTTAAGCTCCTGTAAATACAAACTGTGAAAATAAACGTGGAAATGCAAAAACACAGTGAGAAAGAAATGTCAAGAGTCACAGTTATAACAATCTGTTCCAGAGTGGTCTTCCATAGGATTCTTTTTGTTTATAGTGAGTGATTTTTCTGACTCAAACTGTAAAATGTAAAATACGTAAAATAAAAACAGCATCTATTGGCTATACCGCTTTAACTTCACATATGTAAATCGGTTCTGGCCAACTTCTGACAGTAAATTTTGGGAGCCTTTTTTAAAAACCTACCATAAAAGAAAATGTGACTGAAAGATACATTGGCTCAGATATTCCTTTTGTGAGGACAGTTTGCCTTCCTATTTGCCTTCTTATTTCTCAATAATCTCAGGGGAAGAAAAATGAGCCACAATTTCACTTCATATAATTACAAGATAATGCAACTAATGAGACCAAACGATATTTTTAAATGCAGATATTCCTTTGACCGCAGAAGAAATAAACTCTAAAATACGTATGGCATATAAATTAGGTATTGCTACCCTAATTTGTAATATACACCTATACAACTCACAAGGACCTCTTACGTAAGTCCTCAATGAATTATAACTATCATTATAATGCTTGTACAACATACCCATCATTTGATCTGTCATGGCCTAATAACAATAATCACTATAGTACCTTCCAATTCTACCAATTCTAAGATTCTTTTTTATGGTTGTTAAATTTATTAGGGTGACATTGTTTAGTAGAAATTATATAGGGTCCAGGTATACAATTCTATAGTACTTCTGGAAACAATTTAAAAACAAAACCTCATGGACAGAGTCGATAGTTTATTGTTTACCTGAGGATAAGGGGGGTGAGGTAGAAGAGGAGGGAGGGGGAGCTAAATACAGGGGGATGGAAAGAAAGCTGATTCTGTGTGGTGAACTCAATTCTAAGATTTTGATATTGGATCTGGTTTTTATTAAAGCTACTCAGTACCTCAAATTCTTTCCATCTGTATTAAAATTTAGTAGAGGTCACCATCTAGTGGCCTGAAGTTGAAATGTTCCAATATCTGAAAAGTGATTTTTAATAGAACATTAACAAAATCTTTTGCAATTTTAAGAATTACAAGCTTAGCTATTATCAAAGCAGGCTATGCTGTTCTTGGTCCCAAGAATAGAAAGGAGAATGGCTCAAGCAATAAGATGTGGCAAAAGGTTTTTAGAAACAATAATACTATTTAGGACATAGAAAACTTGATTAGATACAATATTTTAAACAAAGGGTATTTTCTATGTGTATCTCATCTGCCAGAAAATTTTATTTGGTCTGTTCTCACAATACTTGTATTAGCTCCCTCAGCTCCAGGTTATGGGACAGCATTCAGCATGGTTCTGTACCACTGAGTAAATGTATTAATAAAAAGCACCCAAACAAGTGCCAGCAAACCAGAGGGACTTAAAGATTAGCAAAAACTAACCTGTTAGCAAAATTTGCATAGACCATACAGCCTGGAAAAGCCTTCGGTAGTGGAGGTAAGGAGGAAAAAAAGCAATGCCCCCAAATCGACGAGAAATGCACTTCAGTATATGTCGGCAGAGGCTGGAACTTGACCAAGAGCCAAAGGCCCTCTCCTTCCAATACCCTGATGGTATATAACCCCCACTCCCCACTCTATTTTCTTTCCAACCTTAGAAGAAAAGTCTTAGGGATGTGGAAAGACCTGAATTAGTGAAATTGAGAATTATTACGTTCAATGCAGACAAACTTTTACATTGCCATTCAAAACTTTACACAAATCTGCCCCAAGCCCGTCACTTCTCTACAAACTTATGTATTTACTTGTGCCTTTGCTGATAACATGTCTCATGAATTCCCTGAATTTCTCCAGCTCTGCCTGATTTATATCTTGATACCTAACACACTGCCTATTGTATAACAGGTGGCCAGTCAGTGCTTCTGGTAGACTAATGAACTGGATAGATAAATATTAATACGTGAATGAATGAATAAATGAATGAGTGAATGAAGGAAAAATGAATGATTAAAATGTCCTTTCTAGAACTAGCTCCCTATTTGAATTTTATCTGACCTTTTAGGAACAGATTAAAGCCTTATATTTGTTTGTGTGTTTGTTTGTTTTTTTAAAAGGACTTAGGGGCCATTTTGCTATATTTTTTTGAAAACCGTAACAGATTATCAATCATTGCCATCTTACTATATATTATATTGTATTATTCCAAAACAATATAGGCATTTGTTTGCATGTGTATGGCCACATCATCTCTTCCAAGAGTGTAATCTTCTTGAGGACAGACACTGTAGTTGGGAGAGGGTGAGTTGAGGTGACTAAATGCAAGCTGCTGAACCAATAATGATAGTCAATTACACACACAGTGTTAATCAAAAAAGGAAACCCACTCTGGAAGGCAGGAAGTATAGCCACAACTGTCTTCTTTAGGACTGTAAGGACCAGGACGCTAACAACCAAGATTAATGATGCTTTTCTACTATCTCATCACAGCAGGGCACGGCCAGCTTTCATAGGTTAGGTTTGCTGCTGCCTGGTGGTGAAGGGACAAGCATTAAAGACAGCAATGAGATGCAACATCTTCAGCTGTGTTGTCTGTCACTCTCAAGCTGATTTTGCTGCCCACCTTTGCATTATTTAGTAATTACTTTAATACTGGCACAATAGCCACTACATTTTCATGGGTGATTGCTATGAAACCGCAAGCTGTACTGTTATCACTACCTTCATTTTTAGCATTCAGTAAAGTAAGCCAGGAAAATCATATTTGGAAAACAACATTTTCTGCAGCTGAAGTGTTTTAAGTCTGGGCAAACGATACGAGTCCATGTGCAGGTTTTGGTTTTTCTCAGCTAGTCTTTAATTCTTGAATTCAAAGTGCCAAGCAGACCACTGATTTTGGAAGCAACAGACAACGCATTGTCCTAAACATCACAAGATTTTCAAAATAATATGTTTGAGGAGTCAGTGATCAAAATAGATGTCAATTTAGATACAAATAAGAAATATAAAGATGAACATTTATACTTTAGAAAAAAATTATATTTTATATGCTAATATTTATATGTTTACATTTTACACTTAATATTTTTTACTTCAGAAGAAATAATGTGATCTTTCATGGATTTCCCCTAGATCATCAAATATTATATCTGCTCAGCATATTTGCACTGTTGTTTTTTTTGTAATGTTTATCAATATAACACTCCCCTTCCTGGTTTTCATTATTTTTATCTCTTCCCCATTGTATTTACATACTAAGACAAAGAAACAGTAGGAATTATTTTTGGAATGATAAGTCTGAAGAACAGATTTCTATATTAAAAATAAACCTGTCATTTCTAAGATTGGTAACAAGGTTCCAATTAAATATTTGCTCTTCCTGGTTGAAGTTGATTCATGATTATCATCCATCTTTTAGTGGATAATGATTTCTTTTCCTTAAGTGAGTCTGAAATTTAACTTTCAATGGTCTGAAAAAATTAATTTGGCTTCTATAGATTAATTTTTGCAGTGAAAATTACTCTACTTTTGAATAACTTTATATAGCTATTTATTTGTGTGATGATGAATTCAGGGTAAACACACTCCAGTTGTTTTTCAGCCTGTGTTTAACACATTCCCTTTCTTTGTAAATGAGGATGCCAAATTGTAACAAATATGTATCATTAGATATCTATAATTCAAAGACATTTTCTGTTGGTATCTACCTAGAATAACTTATCAAGCCTTTCTTTAGATATGCAAGCATCATTTATTTTCTTCTTAATTTTATGATGTAATTACATTAGAATGTTCACTAATATCTCTCCTTTTCAAACTTGAAACAAACATACATAGGTGATGGTAAAAAAGAATGAATTTTCTTCATAAAAACTTCTGTGATGGTGAACAACTAGGTGAGCTTGTTAGGGACAGTCAGCCATTGTTGCTCACTTTTCTCCAAAAACGTCCCCTAGAATCACAACAAAAGGTCTGAAATAGTTCTCTTAAGAGGATTAAACACTTGTTCTGGACTATTAAAGAGGAATACTGATCTCTTCATAAGCCCCATTTTCTCTTTTAAAGTTTTTTTCTGGATGTCACTCAAATTGCCCCCTTTATTTTTAAAATTTCCCTGAACCCAAAAGAACATGTCACTTTTACCACTTAGTCCCTCTTCCTTGTGCCTCTAGCCTTGAATAACTGGTAATTTTGACCTCCATCTGGTGCTCATGCTTGGCAAGTGTTTGTGTCCGAACTCAGCCAAAAAGTCCTTTTGTGTTGTTTCTTTTTCCCCAGTGTAAGCTTCCCTTGTAATATTATTTGTGATGCTATTTTCACTCAACCTTTTCTATTACAGTTTGTTCCTCTAATTTCATGATACAATTCATTATTTCATCTATATTATCACACTCATTCAGTATAGATTTGTCACTTAGATTAACTTTTGGAAATTAAAGAGTAAAACATTGACAATGTAAGTTAAAATAACCTCTAGAGAAATTACTGGTTTCAATAAAGTACATAATCTATAGCCTTCAAAAAATAAAACTTAATTTTCCAACAAAATCCACATGAGCATATTCCAAACAGCAATTACTTTCACCTTTTTATTTTCTCATTTTTTAAATTCTTATTATTTTCTAACTATATTTTGTAACACCAGCCAAAATCTATACTTATTGCCCAGATTCTTCTTAAATGTCTTCATCGCCCATTTTAAAGACATTTTATATAAATATATTATAACCAATCTATGAAAATATAATCAGCTTACAATAGACAAATTGTCTCAGAAATATCTAATGTTTTAATAAATAATGCAGTGCATTTCTCTGCCTCCTAATTTTAAATTTAAAACAGTTAAAGAAAATATCTTACCCCAAAAGTTTTCTGGCCATGGACTCCCTAAACTTGTTGTGTTATTAGCCATAATATCCACAAGAAATAGCAGAGAGAGAAGAAAAAAAGAAAGAAAGAAAAGCCACAATGTCCAAAAGAAGCACTTTGATTCTGTCTTTGTGGTTCAGCAAGAGAAAAATAATTTTCACACAACCCCTCATATACTTGTGTTTGCATAAAAGGAAACAAGTGTATCATGTTTCCTGCTTTTATACTCAAATTAGCAACTGTTTTTCTTATCTTGGAATTTCACATGGTTCCTGAGACACAAAACAATTTCCTTCTCGTCATTTCCTCAGCTAAATTACTAAATACCCTCCTCCTGGCCACCTCCAAACTGCTTTCGGGATAAGAGACTTTTTTTTTTTCCCCCTAGTCCTTTTCCCATCTCCTACTGACATACATAGGAACATTCCAAAATCTCAACTACAGCACTCTGGGTTAACTTTATATAAGACAGAGAAATAAACTGCATTCCAATATGTGAAAATTATATTTAAATAACAAGTTACGGAAGAGAAAAACTCTTCAGAAATCCGTATTCTGTTCAAGTATAATTAATTTTAATGCCCATTCTTTATAAATCTGTTACTTATTAAAACTCAACGTGGTTCCTGCTCTATTTGGTATATTAATTTTGAAATGTTATTTTATTCATTTTTTCAATATTTATCTAATATTAAATTTACATTTATTTTTTAAATGAAACTTGGCATTTAAACATGAAAAAATTAGTTTTTACAATAAAGGGAATTATTAAAAATTAAGGGAAAGCTGGGATGGCTCAGTGAGTAAAGCGCTCACTTTGAAGCCTCGAGGACCGAGAATCGAATCCTGGCCCCGGCCCAGGCGGACCCACATGCTGAGCTGGGGTGTGCCCCCAGTTCAGTTCTTTCCAGGTCCTATGTGGGAGGCTCCCGGCCCAGTTCCTGCCCTGCGCAGCCCTGTGCCCGCCTGTGGAGTGAAACTATATGGAAAACAAATGTCAACTATGGAGACTGCTCTGGGCCCTCCCCCTTCTCTCTGTCTCTCTCTGTCTCTGTTTTTCTCTGTCAAAAATCAATAAAATAAATCTTTAAAAAAAAAATCAAGTAGGAGAAACATAAATGTAAACATTCAATTCTACAGAATTGTAAATTGTAAATAGCAAGGAGTACAGTGATCACAGTTGTTTTTTCCCCCCATGGAGAGGTAAAAAGAGAAATGATGACTTCAGTACTGTGCATGTAAGAATGAAAATAATTTTACCAAGTAGAGAGAGGGTAATAAAGTAGAAAGGACAACATAAACAGTGGAGAGGAATTATTATAATTCCTTCTGAGGATTTTCTGGTTATGATCATAATGTATGGAAGGTGTAATAGGAAAGAGTTATATGAGACTTTTTGGGAGATTTAGGTTAGTTACAATTTTAAGAGGGTTTGTTTTTTTTTCTCGCTGCAAGATTTATTAGTTCAAACTTGATCATCTGAGCATTAGGAAGTTATTAGAAGTAGGACTAACTATGCCAAACCAGACTGAATAACTGTACTGTACTGTGTTCAAAGATCTGGTTTCCTCATTCTTTGATTAAACATTAAGGCCTGTGTAACTTGGCTTCACTCTGTCATTAGAATATACTTCTGTGCGAAGCAGTAATCATCTTTACCAAATAGCATATTCGTGAGAAGCTGAAAAAAAAATACAGTAAAATTTATATAATATTAATTTTTGCAGTCCTAATTACCCTAAAAACTAGGTTGTCTGCTCATTTTCTTAATGTTGCTAGATGTACATGAGCTGTGAATGTGTTGGAAATTAATATATAGATAATTTAGGTGTTACTTACCTATAGGAAAGTAATAGAATGTGATAGGAAATATAAAGACTTCATTGAGCAAATATAAAGACTAATTTCTATAATATTCTTGCTCAAGTTTATTTCCATATACAGTAATCCAGTAAATAAAATATTCATACTATGGCAAGAAAAAAAAGAAGGGGACACTCACGTTTTATTTATTTATTTATATATTTATGTAGTTAGTTAATTTTCACGTGTACAAGAGAACATTAATACTTACACATTAATGATAATGTGATATCATTAATATAGTGATAACCCCAATAGGTCTATTTCCCTTTTGATATCTCACATAGCTATTATAATACCGGAGCTCACATTTTAATAGTTACCTTTAGTTTTTAATATTTCTGGACAAAATTTATAAAAATAAAAGATTAAAAGACCACCTTATTTCTGAAAAAGATATAACCTGGATGGAAGTATATTGAATTACTTCCAATTCTTCTAGAAACAAAGAGTAAGATTATTCAGTTACTACAGCTATTTTTAAATACGCATGTGGTTGTATTATAAGCTACGTGATCCATAAAATACTAATTTTAAAAAATGGATACATTTTATTTAAAAATTAGAGGGCATTTGCCCTAAAACAACAAAAGACTTGAGTAGACTAGGGGAGTCTGACTGCGTCATAACTGCCCCCTGTGCAGAAATACAGCTGGTTCCATCTCAGTGCTGGGATACAGACTGGAACTTCCTTTCATTGTTTTATATTTAATCATCTGCATTTTCCCCCAGGACGTTTTCACTTTTGCAGATGATCAGAACCCAGTCAAAAGTCTGAAGAAAAATGGCTTCCTACCAATTTATGATCCGGGAATATCTTTTCTGTTAACAGCTTGTTGACAGCCGTAGTCCTTATCTATGTCTGTAATTTGCTCAGTAAGGATTTGCACTGGTTTGGGCACAGATCCATGTAAATAAATTTATGTCTATGTGATTTTCAAATCTCATGACTTGTAATGCCAAAACAGGAAGTCAGTTTTTAATCTTTACAAAAAACAAAACGTTAGGTCTGCTTTTCTACGGTTCATTATTTCACAAATTGGGTCTTTCACTGTGGATTCTCCAGTATCATAAAATCTATCCAGAGGCTTGTTCTTCCCTCCCATAGTCACAGGCCTTCCTCCCTACCTTTATCCAGGTTTTTGTCTCCTCACCAGACATTTGATAATCACCTTGTCTAAAGGGTTCCCATTGAACCACCCTCTCCTGGCCTTACATTGCCATTTTCTTCAGAGCACTTATCACTTCCTCACAGTATGCTATACATGTTTCTGCAAGTTCCATAAGGACAGGAACTTTATTGATCTTGCTCATATCTGTATATCCTGTGGCTCATATAGTGTTCTTGATAATATTTGTAATGTTAATAAATAACACATGGGGAAGCTGGGATGGCTCAGTGGGTTAAGCGCTCACTTTGCAGCCCTGGGGACCGAGATCAAGTCCCAGTCCCGGCCTGTGCGGACCCATATGCTGAACTGGGGAGTGCTCCAGTTCAGTTCTCACCAGGGTGAGACCCCAGCCCAGTTCCTGCCCTGTGCAGCCCCGCGCCCACCTGTGGAATGAAATTATGTGGAAAAGTCAATGATGTGCAACTATGGAGACTGTTCTGGGCCCTCCCCCTGCTCTCTGTCTCTGACTCTATATCTCTCTCTCTCTGTCAAAAACAATAAATAAATCTTTAAAATAAATAAATAAATAACACAACAGGCTCTTAATAAACATACATTCAATAAGGGATACAGTTATTCCAAGGGATCTGAAGATGAAAGTATGTAAAACATTTCAAGTCAGGTTAATAAAAAATGTCACTTATCACTTAAAAACAAAAATGAAAATTCTCTCTTAATAGGCAGTCAAGATTTTAGAAGTTTGAGTTATAATTTGATACAGCATCAAACAATACAGAACATTGTCACACTTAAGATAAACACTTGACTTTAAACTTTCTTTTTTTAGCTTTATCTTTTAAAACTATCAAGGGTTTTGTCTTCTTCATATTAAATTGATCCAAACAATTTACTCCAACCGAGAGCACTCACAGAGCATATAAAATTTACTGATTTTATTGTTAAATTTATTGGGGTCACATTGGTTGGTAACAATTACATAGTTTCAAGGTGTATACTTCTACATTATATCTTCTATGTATTGCATTATGTGCTTACTACCCAGAATCAGCTCCTCCAAAAATAAAATTTTAAATCTACTTGGGCAAAACATCCAGTTTTTAAAAAGTAACTTGGAGGATAAATTAAAATGTAAATATATTTTAACATATACCTTTCTTCTTTTGGTATGGTGTGAGAGTTAGTCTTTTTCTTTTCTCCCTAAACTCATTCCCTTTGGTAGAAGGACGACAAAACTAAGAAAGACCAAAACATAGAAGTCAGGTTATGTGTGAAAATATTGCTTCTAGGGTTTAAGATTTTACTAATTGTAGTGCAGATAACAATAATTTCCTGGGGGTGAGAGTAGTATGTTTTTCTAAGTAAATATGCCATTGAATGTCTAAGTGAGGCTACAGTAAGTGATGGTCAGCTAAGAGTAAGATCACTGGGAAATGAACAGTGAGAAGCAGAGTCCTGGTGAAAGAGAGGCGAGAGAGAAGCAGCCAAGAGGAGGTCAGAGAGATTCCAGCTTTAGGAGTTAGCTTGCTTTTGCTGGCTCTGAGATGTAAGTGTCCTGTGCACGGGGCCCAAAGTTGATCCTTGATTGACAGCCAGTAAGGAAGTGGGAAGCTCAGTCCTACAACCACCAGGAACTGAATTCAGCCAACAACCTGAATGGGCTGCAAGCAGGTGCTCCCTGCTTGGAAAGATAAGAATGAAACTGCAATTTGTTGTAGACCATCTACACTGTGACAAGCAATATGAAATATACAAAAGAAAGAAGTCATTACTGACAACAAAATATAGCAAATAAACATACAATAAAAATGTACAAGATTTATGTGGAAAATAATTTTGTTGAAGGACATAAAAGAAAACTTTTAAAATGTAGTGATATAATAAATAATATATTCATGAATGGGGACATTCAATAGCAAAAAGATGTCAACTCTCTTTAAAACACATTTTTTTTAATTCATAAAAATATCCTAATAGTTTTTAAGGGATTTGGCAACTGGATTCTAAGATATATATGGAAGATCAAAGGGCCCAAAAAACAAACAAACAAACAAACAAACTAGGTTAGGAGACTTACAGATATTGTGACTTATTTGAGTGCTATAGTATTCAGGACAACATAGCTTTGGTTCCAGGGTAGATGAGTAGACCAATAATGCAGAAAAGAAAATCCAGAAATGGATCCAGAACAAATCTACAGAGAAAGATGGTTTGTTCAGAAAACTGTTTTGTTCAAGTGAATATCCTCCACATGGGAAAATTTGGTTTCTAATTTGCACCTTACAAAAAGAAGATCTCCAGAAGGAATTTTAGATACTTTTAGAAAACAAAGAAGGGAAGGACCTGTTTAACAAAGCATGCCAAAAACGTAAACCTAAGACAAAAGATTGATTAAGCTGAATATATGTGAATAAAAAACTTATGTCCATTAAAAAACTTCAGTTAGAAAATAAAAATACAAGCCACCAACTGGCATAGAAATTTATTTGAGTTTGTATATTGATTTTATATCTAGTACACTTTTGTAAAGGCTCTTATTATTTCTGTTAATTTGTCAATGGATTCCTCTGAATTTTGTATATAGACAGTTACTCCATCTGCACATTATAGTTTTATTTTTATACTTCCAAAGACATAAAGACATATTGTGGTATATAATGGTATGCCCCAATCAGGTGCAAGGTGCAATAATTGTTTCCCTGCCTTGGAAGCCACAGGTCTCTTTATGGAAGGATTATGGAAAAGGCTACTCTGTACACCTGTCACAGCCTTACAGTGTGCATCATTGAGGAGGTCTGAACTCTCCTTTATTTGATAGATTCTGGGCAAAAGACCAGATCAAGTCTGGAAACCAAGGGAAAGATCATGATTTTTTAGTGGCAGATATCAGCCAAGAGATTTAACTGTTAACCTATGAGGAGCGATAAGAATATTTGGTAATTTTACTGAATATAACACAAACATACTAAAAATCAGCAATTTTCTTATATATCAAAAAAAACCAAACAATGGAAAATGTAGTAAAATGTAGTCATCTTAATGAAAAAACTATAAAATACTTTAGAATTGTAAAATGCCTATTAAGAAAAATGTAAAATCAATATTTTTAATATTAGAAAACAAATGCAATGGAAAAGAAAAATAATGCTCTTGAAGTAGAAAGGCCAAATCATTTAATTATATCAGTTTTTTCTTATATATTCCTTTTACCAGATATTGATTTATGGTACCTTTTTAAAAAGTTCTTATTAACAACATTTGTTTATTAGATTTGATCACCTGGTTTTAGAATTCTTATGGAAGAGTAAATGTACAAGAATATATGAATGAATATATAATTAGACACATAAAGTTATCTTTAAAGACCCATTTGATAGACATATCCACAGTTCACTGTCTTTTATTTCATTTTGATCTTCTGGCTCTAATCATAATTTTGAAAGTCATTTATATTGTTGATGGTCATAGATTTGCAAATCTCATTTTGGTGTGTTTTTTTTTACATTCCTATGGAAGAATACAATATTCCCACGTAACTTTTTCCTGTTTTACACATTTCTTTTAAAATATATATTTCAGATCCACCTGTAGTGCAAATGATGTTTTCTACCACTTTTCTATGTTTTCTTTCTCGTGGTTAATCCTCAGCTATATTTTTCATAAAGCTGTTTTTTTTCTTGTCTAAATATTATTGCAATTTTAGTCAGATGTAAAATTATCTAATTTATTATTCTCTAAATCTCTCATGATGCATGGTGTGTTCCTCTCTTATATTTTAAAAATGTTATACCATCTCTCTAGGCATAAAATAGTTATTTAATAACTATTATACTTGCCTAGAATGCTCAATAATTGATATAATACATGATTAAAAATTGTAAATTATTAGGTACCAGTTAATCTAATAAAATTAATTTTTATTTAAAAATAGTACTAGTAGTTAGCTATTGCATAGTATCATAACAAAATATTTAATGCATTTTTAATAATGCATGATGTTTGGTGATGTTTGATGATAATTCTTAGGTACAGTAGACTTTCGTTTAACTGACACTCATGGGGATTTGTAGATGACAAATAAATGTAGTTTCTGGTTGCTCATGAGTTAATATTAAAAATAGGCCTAACGATGTAATACGATATCCCATGCCATACCATACCAGACCAGACCAGACCAGACCAGACCAGACCAAACTGTGTATTGCCTTGATATTAATATAGAAATACAAAAAGTAAAAGCAAATGAAGACAAGTAAAGACAAACCTAATGTGACACAGTTTTATTACAAAAACAGCTTTGTGAACGCAGTGTGCAATTTTACTTAAATGGCAGTCTTCCCCTTTTTTGCCAGTTGCTTGAGAGTGCTGGTTGCTTGACTTTTGGCTAATAAGGAATCTACTGTATATTGATTAGATCCTTATTCATAATTTGAAAGCTTTTGAGTGAAATAGTAGAGCAAACTTTGAAAAAGTATTAAACTTACAAAAAAAAATGTTCTGGTTTTTTTTTTTAATTTTCTTGGGGAATGCTGGGATAGCTCAGCAGTTGAGCACTTGTCTCAAAATTGCAAAATCTGGGGTTCAATTCCTGGCCCCAGCCCATGAAACCCCATCTTCAGAACTGCGGTGCAACTGGTAACTGCTGGGATGGCTAGGTAGTGAAGGTCTTTCTTTCCCACACAGGATGCCCTTTGGTTTGGTTTCCACCCTGTGAGGCTCCACATCCACCTGTGTGGAATGAAACCATGTTGGAACTAACGATGTACAATTATGGAGACTGCTCTGGGCCCTCTCCACTTTCTCTTTTTCTCTCTCTCTCTCACCTTCTCTTTCTCTTTGTGTCTCTTTCTCTATCTGTCGCTCTCTCTTTTTCTTTCTCTCACCTTCTCTCAAACAATAAAATAATAAAATCTTTAAAAAAAATTTTGGGGGAAGCTGGGATGGCTCAGCAGGTTAAGTGCTCACTTTTTGCAGCCCTGGAGCCTGAGGATAGAATTCTGGCCCCGGCCCATGCAGACCCATATGCTGAACCGGGGTGTGCCCCCAGTTCAGTTCTTGCTGGGGCCTATACGGGAGGCTCCCGGCCCAGTTCCTGCCCTGCGCAGCCCTGAGCTCACCTGTGGAGTGAAACTATATGGAAAACTAATGTTGTCAACTATGGAGACTGCTCTGGGCCCTCCCCCTTCTCTCTGTCTCTCTCTGTCTGTCTTTCCCTCTGTCAAAAAACAATAAAAATAAATCTTTAAAATGTTTTTTTACTTCACAATGTACTATATATACCCCATACTTCTATAAATGGAATCCATAAGCTAAAAGTTGACCTGTTTCTTTAGGTAATCACATACCTCTTGAAAATTGAAAGCCAATAAAATAATGGGTTGGGCTGATAAATTTAGAAACACCCTTGATTTTATTGCATTTCTGTGTTTTAGAGGGTGGTCCTTAGGTTAAGAGAATTGTGTTGGCCATACTTATCCATTTTTGATACTCTTCATCGTTACTCTATGCTTTCTAGTTAACTTTTGTGTTTCTTTGCACCTCTGTTTCCTTCCTTCCTTTCTTCCTTCCTTCCTTCCTTCCTTCCTTCCTTCCTTCCTTCCCTTCCCTTCCCTTCCCTTCCCTTCCCTTCCCTTCTCTTTTATCACTCCTATTTATTTCCCTTCAACAACCATTCTAATGTATTACCTAGCTATCATTTATTTGAATGGACCCTTAAAAATATAATGTTTGAGTGTATGGATTTTTGTAAGAAGCAGTTTGCTCTAGACCTTCTTCTCTCTCTTACCTTCTTACACAGAACACGATGTCTTTAAGTGTTATTCATTTTGCTGTGTGCAGCAAAACTGGAAACAACTGAAATGTCCTTCCACAGATAAACAGTTAAACTGTGGAATCTCTGTACCATAGAATAGTATCCAGCAAAAAAGAAGAAGAAGAAGAAGAAGAAGAGTCTTTGTGTTGACGGAACTGTTCTATATCTTGACTGTGGTGGTGGGTCCGGTTTGGCACTGCCCAATTGGAATGGGATCACTTTTTTCTTGAATACTATTAAAATTTATAGTATGCCTCAGTTATAACAAATCTGAGGAGTATTGGTGTGAAAAATGTCCAAAACTGTAGAGAATTTTTATGAGTTTATTTGAGCCCAAACTGCTGACAATCATTGGGAACCAAGATCTCAATGCTCTAGAAAATAATAGTTTTGCAGTTTCTTATGTGTATTTGAAATGAAAAAAAAAGGGGGGGGGGCGGGGAGTTGAGGAAGATTCGATAAAAGTGGAAGAAAAGAAGGTGGAGATTAGATTACAGGATACTTAGCAAGATTCTGTGCTGTCCTGAGGGTGGTTTCACCTTTTAGAAATAATACTTCTGGCATTTCAGAGGTATACTAATGTAGTAATGGATATACCAGAAAAATGAACAGGGAAGCTTGTCTAAAGCAAAGATAAACCTTTTACTAAAAAAACTTATGGGCCTGGGACATGACTTCCCACTATCACCTGCCCAGATAGGAATTTATGGTCAGGTCTCCTTGTGAAGTTATTTTTTGTAGAACCTCTTTTTTCATCCACAGGAGGAAAGAACAAAATGAAGAGGAGGGCTGGAGATTGTAGGGGGGTGTGGGGGAAGGGTGTAGGGGTGATGACGGTAACTTTATGCTGCCGGGTTTTCTTCTCAAGGAGGCACCTCATGGTCTTCCCCTTCTGCCCTGATTCAAGTTTCCTTGGCTACAAAGCACTGCATGGTCTGACTCCCCACTAGTGTGATACGACAGTGTTCTCTACCCAAAGTATTTTCCAGTTATAAGTAAATGTTGTCAAACTTTTAAAATGTTATCATTATGTTAAGAGAAATATAATGCCCTAAATAACAGTTACTTTTCTTTCCTACTTCAGACTTTTTCTTCCATTAGCCTTTCCCCTATGTCTTACAGGGGGATATTGAAAACAAACAGCAAGCTAACTCTGGAGTTGTTTGTAAGTTTTATTAAAGACTCATTTCCTCTTACTTGGTTTACACCCTAAGAGAAGAATTTCAAGGGAGGAGAAATGTCCTTGAAAATCTACATATAATCAGTGGAGTTGTATTCCACTGGGACTGATTATTTTTTTATTTATTTATTTTTTTTTATTGTTTTTTGACACAGAGAGAGAGAGAGACAGAGAGAGAACTGAACTGGGGGAGCTCCCAGTTCAGCATATGGTTCCGCACGGGCCGGGGTCGGGATTCAATCCCTGGTCCCCGGCGCTGCAAAGTGAGCGCTTAACCCACTGAGCCATCCTGGCTTCCCGACTGATTATTTTTTATCATGCCGTTTACATTGGTGGATAACAAACACCCGGCCACCCAAAGTTCCCAATGTCAAAACACTTTTATCTTGTAACAGATTGTGTTATACATTCTAAAGTAGAGCGTTTTGCTTGAAATAACTCTGGTTTGTTTATTATTGTAACCTGAATTGGCCACTATCAAAATAATTTTTAGATATATTGTACTTAGGCAATAGATATACCCCCCCCCCCCAAAAAAAAATAATCTCTTTTTAACAAAACAAGGGAGATCATTACTAAAGGAAACTTAGAGAATTATTTTTGGTAAAATGATGATTCTTTTTACAATATAGAAACTTAAACAGGGAAGCTGGGATGGCTCAGCGGGTTAAGCACTCACTTTGCAGCCCCGGAGACTGAGGATCAAATCCAGGCCCCAGACTGTGTGGACCCATATGCTGAACTAGGGTGTGCTTCCCATGCGGGAGACCCCTAATTCAGTTCTCAGCCCCCTCCACCCTGGTTCGGCCCTGGCTCGAGGGGGCTTGGCTCCCCTGCAGGAGGCCCCTAGCCCAGTTCCTGCCCTGTGTTCCCCTCTACCACCCTGCCCACCTGTGTGCAAAACTATATTGAAAACTGATGAAGTAAAATTATGGAGACTACTCTGGGCCCTTCCCCTTCTCTCTGTCACTCTCTGTCTTTGTTTCTCTCTCTCTCTGTCAAAAGCAATAAAATAAATCTTTAAAAAAAACCTTGGGGAAGCCGGGATGGCTCAGTGGGTTAAGCGCTCACTTTGCAGCGCCGGGGACCGAGGATCGAATCCCAGACCCGGCTGGTGCGGAACCATATGCTGAACTGGGAGCTCCCCTAGTTCGGTTCTCTCTCTGTCTCTGTATCTCTCTCTCTCTCTCTCCTCTGTCAAAATAAATATATATATATATATATATATATATATATATATATATATAAAGCACAATGCGAGAAAAAAAATTAAAAAACAAAACAAAACAAAAAAAACCTTTAATAATAAGTGATATTTTATAAACAAGGTACATATGTATTATGTGGGTCCATATTGTACTTGTGTCTTCACATAATTTTCAGTTTTCATTTATTCCAAACAGATTTCATTCTGTTTCACTTTGTTAAACAACCATATATTGTGAAGAACAGTTTTTTAAAATTTATGTGAATAACAGCTTACATCCCACACATTAAATGTTTAGGTATATAAATTACATGATATAGGAATGATACTTTATGGTATAGAAGATATGACCTCACCCTAAATACCAAATCGTTCAGTACAAAGCATATAGAGAGCAAAAAATAATGCTAAGGAGTAAAAAAAGTAAAGCAAATTAACAGTGTTAAAGGAAATCTTTTTATTACACATTGAAGCTAATTAGGTCCCAATTAAAGAAAAAGTGTTACGTTTTTAACATTCTTTGAAAAGAGGCTAAGCAAGAGCAAAAATATACTGTGATGCTATAATATATATTTTTTAAGATTTATGTTTGAGAGAAGATGAGAGTGAGATAGAGACAGAGCAACAGAGAGAGAGAAGGGGGGAGGGCCCAGAGTGGTCTCCATTGCTGTACATTATTAGTCGTGACATGGTTTCATCCCACACAGGTGAATTCGGGGCTGCACAGGGTAGAAACCAAATTGGAGGCCTCCTGCATAGGAGGTGAGAAGCTCCGTCACTGAGCCATCCCAGCAGTTACCAGTTGCGCTGCATGGGTTTACATGGGCCGGGGCTGGAAATCAAACCCTGGACCTTGCAGTTGCAAGGCAAGCATTCAACTCACTGAGCTATGCTGGCCTCCCCATATTTTTTCTCATCAATAAACACTTAAAAGTCATTTCCACTAACAACCATTACCATAGAATCAAAGATGCAAATAATTTCCATCTCACAGTGATATTAAAATAGCCAAATAGAACAGAAGACCTAAAAGTGGGCAAGTGAAGCTATAAAGAGGGACAATAGGAAACAAGTGCAGAAGACCTTGTCACATTATGTAGCCATACTTATCCCATATGCTAGGCTCATTTGGCCATAGAAAATTAAATTTATATTAATTAAGATTAAATTAAATGAGAAATTCTGTTTATTGGCCACACTAGTCACATGCTCGAGCTACATGGCTAGTGGCTGTCCTGCTGGGTGTCACAGATGTAGGTTCCATCATGACAGAAAGCTTCGTTGGACGGGTCAGCCCTGTGATCACCAGATTTGGAAAAGGCATCTATGAATACATGGATTATGTTCAAATATCTTTGGGTTATTCAAATCATATAAAATAGTGATGCAATAGTAGAAATATACTCCTTTGAGTATTAAATGGTTAATCTCGTGAGAAAAGCACAGTTTGCCTCAGATAATCCTGCCTCTGATGAATGACCTTAGATACATAATTTTTAGTTTTTCAGTGTTTGTGCCTTTATTTTAAAAATAGGGTAATATAACACTGACCTCATAAGTAGTTAATAAATATTAAAAATAATGTATGGAAAATGCTCCCTACAGTGCCTGACACATAGTTGGTATTCAAGTATGGTGGTTATTATTTTTTATTAATTAACAAATAGAAACAGAGTAAAGCTATTAATGGTCATACATAAAAATCATACATTTGAATAAAGTGTCAGTCTTTATTTGCTTAGAAAAAAATCACCTTATAAGGCTTTAGTTCATTTCAGAAGCTTCACACCAAAAATATTTGCGATCGTGGTAATCATGGCAGGAGGAGGAAATGACCAAGCCAAGACAGGAAAATCTATACCCAGGGAGTCAGGAAAAGGGTGCTGAGAAAACAAACTAGTATGAAGGAGAACAGGGAGAGATGATAAAAGAAGAAAGGAACAGATACACCAGGGGAGAAAAGGAACAACTAATCTCAGATGGAGTGCCTCCTGGAAATATACCAGAAAGCCGTGTGATGCATAACGACACAATCAAAAAGGGAAGGAAAACTCATTTCTCACAAGGCTGTGAAGAAACAATTTTTTTTATTAAACCAATTTTCCTGTGCTAGAGAGGCTAATAGGTTCAAAAGATTCAAAAGAAAAATGATGATAAAACTGTTAACAACATGATTATTTACTTCTGGTATGCTTTATAATCTTAAGCAAGTCACTCTTTTAAGTTAATAGGCCATTGTTTTGTCATATACAAAACGTATAGAGTGAATTAAGATGACATTTAATCCCTCTATATTCTAAAGTCTAGGAGGAATTTTATTAACTATAAAATTGATTGAACTGGGGATGCTGGGATGGCTCAGCAGGTTGAGCGCTTGTTATGCAGCCCTGGGGTCCAAGGATAGAGTCCTAGCCCAGCCCGTGCAGACACATATGCTGAACTGGGGTGTGCCCCTAGTTCGGTTCTCACCAGGGTGAGCCTCCTATGTGGGATGCCCCTGGCCAGTTTTGCCCTATGCTGCCCCGCACTCACCTGTGGAATGAAACTACGTAGAAAACGAATGATATGCAACTGTGGAGACTGCTCTGGGCCCTCCCCTTTTAGTCTCCCTTTTGTACTAGTGAAAGCTGTCCCTTCATGGAGAATAAACACACACAAATCAGCCATACATTAATAATGGAAGTAATAAGAAGAAGAAAATTTTAGGTTTGTAAAAATTAGGCTAAGTAGGTAGATAAAAAGTGTATATTTTTAGTATTTGTGATCCAGGTGGTTTGACTTTCATTACATTTGTATAAATCCTTGACTTATTAAGGTTAATATTTTGTATCTTGATGGTCTGCCAATACCATCTCTATGAGGTAAAGAAACAAAACAAAACAAAACAAAAAACAAAAAAAACCTGACTCATGGTTCTCTCTCTATAAATATTTTCAGGAATCCTTTCATTATAATCTGAATCCATAAACCTTGGCAAATTTGATGAGCAAGTCAGACTCTTTAAAGAAGAGCTAGGGGAAGCCGTGATGGCTCAGTGGGTTAAGCACTCACTTTGCAGCGCTGGGGACCGAGGATCGAATTCCGGCCCCGGCCCGTGCGGAACCATATGCTGAACTGGGAGCTCTCCCAGTTCAGTTCTCTCTCTGTCTCTGTATCTCTCTCTGTCTCTGTCAAAAATAAATAAAATATTTAAAGAAGAGCTAATATATAAACAAAAACACTAATACAAGTAATGCAATTAAATAATATTGGTATGAGTAGGAAAGATAGGGGAAGGATAAAAGAGAAAATACATTAAATATACATTGCTCATAGTTAAGACTCAATGGATACTGTCTAAATATTTAGAGCATGTGAAGATACTACATTGAGAACAAGTATAGGTATAATGGCAACCACTAAAATAAAAAACACAAAGCTATCAACTTAGCTAATGAATCATATATACATAAAAAATGAAAGAAAACCAAGCTGCATAATGGAATATATTAACACACACACACACACAGAAAACAAGGAGCATAACGAACTATGATGACAGAATTAACACTACATATCTATCATATCGAGAAATACAAATGAACTAAACTCATCCATTATTAAAAAAGACTTTCTGATGAGATTGCAAAGCAAAACTCAGCTTTGCTTTGTAGAAGAGAGACATCTAATATAGAATGACTCTCAAAACTTGAAATAAATAAGATTTTAAAGTTTCAAGCACATATAAACAACACAAACAACCACAAAAGTAACAAGTCACACTCTCAATATCAGAGAAAGTAAAATGAAAGCAAATAAATAAATAAGATTCAAATTCTTTTTAAATTATAGAATGTATATTACACAATAAAGTTCTAATAGCTCAACTAATGTAGCATCAGAACTCATTAAGCCAGATGTAAACTACTGGACATAAAAAGAATATAGAAACATGTTAGAAATGGAAGTCTTTAATTTACCTTTCGAATCAGTTTGGGTCCAGTCAAAAGGCAGAAACTTACAAGTTATTTTAACAGAGAGAGTTTATAATTTACTCTGCATTGCTGTGATCATCTCAGAAACGAGATGCAATCCCATCCAAAAATTGGTTCAAATGTCAGTACTAACGATGCTCCACACACGGACAATAGGTCTGAAGGTTTTAGTATTTACCTAATGAGGTTTTTCTAGGAAGAGCAAGTTGAAAAGGTAAGAAGAGTAGGAATGGGAAGCAGGGCTGAAAGGAAAGGTTAACTGAAGATCTGTACGTGTGTAGCACTGAGACACCAGATGGCACTCCTATAACTTCTTTCCACGTCACTGTGCTGATATAGGTAGCCTGATAGGTGTGCTGATATAGGGCAGCATCTGTCCCGGTTTACCAGGACTAAAGGGAGCTAGGGAGAAGGGAGAAGCAAACGTTATGGCTCTTCCTAAGGAATTTTAATGAACTCTCTGGAGGAAGCTGTGGCTTCTTGTGTCAATGCTGGTGCCCATAAGCAAAGTTCTCTTCAGCCTGATAACGGAGTAACGGGCTACTGGTCAGTCATTCAGCAAGAACAATGCCTATTGGATTACAGCCTCCCTGTCCCCACACAACACTCTCAGAATTGCTCATCAGAAAAGGGAGTAGCCAAAATAAGGGACACTTATAAAAACAGAAAGAAAACCCACACAGGCTCTTCTGTCCTCTTTGCTAAGAGTGAATAGCCAAGGATTGCCGGCTGTTTGAAAATTGGCAGTATAGAAGAGAAGAACCAGAATAAGTAAAGAAACAGCAAAAACTGTGCTCAGCGGTAACCAACATAATAATCAGGAAGACAGGTTAGTGTTCTGAGGGAGATTTAAGGAGTTATTACCTCCATAAAAAAGAACAGAGTAGTACAAAAAGCATGATATAAGAAAGAATGCATAAAGATTAAAATTATGATTGCTAAAATAAAAATAAAAAGACCAAAAATAGTGTCAGCTAATCTTCCAGAATATATATTTAAAAGCATTTTTTTTAATGAGAGCGAAGTTGAGAGACACAGAGAGCCAATCAGAAGGTCCAACATCTAGAACTGTTCTCCCAGAAAAAGAGAACAAAGATAAAGTAGACATGAATTTTTAAATAAAAAGTAGAAAAGAATGTTTTAATAAAAAGAAAGACACAATCAACTTTTAGAAAGAGCCATGACTAGGTACATCATTTTATTGAAATTTCAGAATATTAACAAACAAGAGAAGATTTTAAGTACTATTTAAGAGGAAATAACACCTACAAAGAAAAGAGATAAACAGAGTCAGGCTTCACCAGATTTCTCTTTCATGACACCAAAATCTTTGACAATCTATTATTTAACAAGTGCCCCAAAATTTATCTAAGCCTTTTTTTAAAAATAATATTCTAGCTAGAGTCCCTCATTCCTGAGTTTGTATTAACCTATTCATATTTAATCAGTACCACTTTGGAGAACTGAGATCTAAAAGCTCATCACATGATTTCTAAAATAGTACTCCTTTGGGGAAACTGGGATGGCTCAGTGGGTTAAGCACTCGCTTTGCAACCCTGAAGCTGGAGGATCGAATCCCGGCACTGGCCCAGGCGGACAATAACCGAGACCTAGTAAGAAATAACAATATAATTGGGAAGGGAAAAGTTTAACCAAGAAAACAGATGATAAAGCAATTGAAAGGAAAACATTGTGATGCCTGGAAATGTAATAAGTGGGACAGAAAAGGGTATAGTAGAAGTGATATGCACGATTTTTCCTGGAATTGTCTTAAAGAATATTAACTTAGTGAAGAATGTCAGAATTTCTGCTGTAGTAGCACTTTTGAGGGATGGAAAGTAAAGAAAGAAGTAGGAGTGGAGGCAGTATCTGGAGAAGATAAATGAAGGACAAAGTGAAACAGGCAAATATTCTTTGTTTAAGGATATCATTCTCTTGTCACTCAGGTGCAGTACTTGTGATTTTTCCTTGACTTCTTTCTTAGCCTCTGTATTCAATCAATTGCTCAGTCACTGTAGCTTTTACCTATGAAATATCTTTTATATCCATTTTTTTTCTTTTCACTATGATCACTTTAGTTCAGAGGCCAATTTCCTCCCATTTAGAAACTTACAACGATATTCTTAACTCTGATTTTATTGTGCCTCCCCAAAATTCATATGTTGAGGCCCTAAAAGTTGTGACTATATTTGAAGATAGGACCTTTAAAGAGCTAATGAATGTTAAATGAGGTCATAGGAATGTCTCCGTAATCCAATATGGTTGGTGTCCTTGTAGGAAGAGGAGGAGACACCAGGGCTGAGTATGGACGTGAGGGCACAGTGAGGAGGCAGTTGTCTTCAAGCCAAGAAGAGAGGCCTCCATGGAAACCAATCTTGATCTTAAACTTTCAGCCTCCAGAACTAGGAGAAAATGCATTTCTGTTGTTTATCCATCCAGTCTGCAGTGTTCCGTTATCACAGCCCTAGCAGACCAATCACTGTACCTTCACAGTGAAGGTGGCTGAAACTTTTTACAATGCAATACTCACTGTTACTCTCCCCCTCACAAATCATTAATGAGTCCCCATAAAGATTTCTCATCCCCAGCTTTCTGGTTTGGATAATGGGGAGCCCCAGTAAAAACAAGAATATAAGATTATTAATTTTTCTACCTGGCTTCCCTTCTTCTCTGAAGTTCCACATTCCTAATGGGTCTCTGCTCATTTCAACACACTTTTCTTCACAGGACTCCTCTTCCAGGTTCCAAGAGTTTCTCTGTTGTCTTTTCTTTTGGGCCTGGGATTGGAGATGGCTCTGCTCTTGCCTTCTCTGAGTTCCTGTGCTGTACCTTATACCCTATGGTTCTTCTGCACCCATCCACACCTTTGTACGTCCCTTTGAATAAAACAAAAACACACAAATACATCTTGTCTCAGGTTGCACTTAACTAGTGCGTGCAACTTGTTTCCTTTCAGGACCTGACAAATACAGATATCTACACCTTGCTCACTTAGATCATTTGGTTTGTAAAAATACTATGTTGTGTTTAATACCTGGGATAGGTCCTGATTGGCTGAAGCCAATGAGAATGTTTTATTAGTGATTGTTGGGTTGAGTGTATGGTAACATAACCTAAGCTAGCCCAATTTGGGTAAATTTTAGGACCTCTGCCTGGAACTTCTAGATGCAACTTCTTTCTTTCTCAATGGGTGAACCAAGAAGTATGTGGCCCAATGTTTGCCCAGCATGTGGGCAGCAGAACAGGCAGGAAAAGAAAGAAACCAAATTCTTGATGGGAACTTTGAGTGAATCCTGAAATGCAGCTTTTCAGAATATCATGAGCTAATAAATCTTCTTTATTATTTTTGCCAATTTAAGCTAGTATTTCTGCTGCTTGCATCATAATGAGTCTGACTAACACATGTTTACACAGAAACTTCATTCTGATGATTTCTCACACATTTTTCAGTTGGCAATAGGGATGGGTAGTGAAATAAGCCAGGAAGAAGAACTGCTCAGATAAGGACCTCTTTTCCATTCTGAGAGGCTCCTTGAAATATTTCCAAGTGGCCAATAAATCTGTGTGTACCAGTGAGCTCATCCAGCCAATCTGGAACATTCTTTGTAGGAATCTAATTAAGAAATCCTTCAGTCCACATGATCTCTCCTCTCGAAAACTCATCTACAACCTGATGTCATTACTGGCACAGTTATCTTGTAAACAAAAGCTCAGTTCAAAACAGTATTTAGGAGAACCATACACAAGCTAGGCAAAGGAATGACAGCCTATGAGTTCTTAAAATATCCAGAAAAGGTAAGATCCTTCGATAGTAAAGGAAATTAGTTTAGAGAAAGGGTAGATGGTATTAATATATGATGTAAAACAAAGAAAAGACTTCATAATCCCAGATTGTAACACAAACTCAGGAAACTATAAAGGAACACATAATTTTAGACATGCACTTATCAGAGACATCTACTTACTTATTAGGAGCCATTTCAGGCATAAAACTATACATCCAAGCAGCCAAAAGTGCAGTATAACACAAAGTGCTTTGGAGTAGTTACAACACTATAAACCTAGAAGACAAAATAGAATAATAGCTAAAGCAGAAAAAAAAATCTTATTGAATTACTTCATCTCCTGAAACATAGGATTATCCTGTGTTGATGGCTCACTGGTGCTTCACGTGTGCTAAGGACTTGGGTTACAGATTTCTAATGGGTTTGATAATAATATAACAGTGTAACTGATGCTCTGTAGAATCCCATAAGGCAGGAGTCTCCAAACTCTTCAGCCCGTGGGCCACATTAACTATCAAACAGCAGTTTGGGGGTCAAATACACACTCGAGGTCCAAATAAAAAAGAATCAAGATATAGATGTTGTTTTTAATTATTTATTTAATATTATTTTATTCAGATAAAAAGGTCTCCACGGGCTGGATGAGAGGGTCTTGTGGGCCAGATGCAGCCCTGGGCCGTAGTTTGGAGACCCCTGCCATAAGGCATAGTAAGCTTGGTAGATTATTTATTCATTTACTCAACAAATATTTACCCAATCAGTACATTTTATATGCCTGTTTAGAAAGTTGGGAATGTGAGAGTTAACAAACATACAAAACTGTCTGCCCTCATGGAGTTTACAGTCTAAGAGTACACAGAAAATAAACTGGATACATACACACACACACACACACACACACAACAATGCTGGTAGTAAGTGTTGGAGACAAAAGTAAAGTAGAGAACCATAAAAAGTTCAAAGGTAAAGTGGAGGGTATTTTAAAATTTTATATAGGGCATATAAGAAAGACTTCATTGAGAAAGTAATATTGGACAAGAGACCTGAAAAATAAAAAGTTAAGGAGTAAGCCCTGTAAATAATTCTCAGAATTGAATTCTTTTTTTTTAAAATATATTTTTATTTATTTATTTATTTTTGACAGAGAGAGAGAGAGAGAGAGAGAGAGAGAGAGAGAGAGAGAGAGAGAACTGAACTGGGGGAGCTCCCAGTTCAGCATATGGTTCCGCACGGGCCGGGGCCAAGATTCGATCCTCAGTCCCCGGTGCTGCAAAGTGAGCGCTTAACCCACTGAGCCATCCCGGCTTCCCAGAATTGAATTCTTGACATAAGAAATATTATCTTAAAAGGCCCTGAAGGAGGAGCTTGACTAGGAACCTTCAGGGCCACCGAGGAGAGCTTGTGGGTGCCAGGCAGTGAGCAAAGGGAGAAAATGTGGTTGAGACAAGAGAGCTACTAGGGAGGTAGAGGAAAAGCACGTAGGGCCTTCAGGTCATAACTGAACTTCAGTCTTCAATCCAAGTATGGTGGAATGCTGTTGGAGGTTTTGAATAAAGGAATAACAATACCTGCTTTATGCCTTATTTAGGATTTATCTGGCTATTATATAAAAAATAGCTTTAAGTTAAGAGATCATGTCCAGTGTGGTAGCCATGGAGCTTACATGTATATAAGCTACACATACACACACACACATACATACATATCAAAAAGAATATTCAGAACACCCATACACCTTTCAACCAGATTCATTGAATGTTTACATTGTTTACATTTTGTCTCATTTACTTTTGGTAAATATCCCTTTTTATGTTTCATCACATTATTTTCTCTGAACCATTTGAGATATTTTAGTGATATTACTAAATATTTCAGAGTTTATATTACAAGAACAGGAACAGTCTATGGATGTACTTTTAAAGATAAACTCCACATAATTTGCTGATTGACTAAAGGTGAGACATGAGAAAAAGAATTGTCAAGTGTGATATCAAAGTTTTAGTTTGATAAGCCAAGAATAATGGAGTTACTGTTAACTGATATGAGAAAGACAGAGATAGGGGATGGGGCAAATATGAAAGGAAAGATCACAAATTTAGTTATATGTTTGGGGGGGGGCAGGGTGTGTAGTACCTTTTAAGCTTCCTAGTGGAAATTCTGAATAAGCAATTGGATATCCAAGTCTAGAGTCCATGAGAAAGGTCTGGGCTAGAGATTTAAATTTGGAAGTTCATACATATACATGATATTTAAGACCATGAAATTGAGTAAGACCCTCTAGGAATTAGTGCAGGTGGAAAATAGAAAAACTCCAAAGATAGAGTTGTTGGTCCTCCAAGGTCTAGAAGCTAAGGCAGTGAGAAGGAAATAGCAAAAGGAACCAAAGAAAGATTAGCCAGAAGAAGAAATAAAATGATGAAAGTGCGAGGTGGGTTTAGAAGGCAACTGAGGAAAGCATTTTAATTAGGAATGAGAAAATAAAGATTGGCAAGTGGTTCTAATAGGTTGAAGTAGAGACGGGGATCGGATGATTTAATTTAGCAAAGAAATCATTGGTAACCTAGATAAGAAGGAGTGCTGGGCTGAAAACCTTACTATAGTGAGTTCAAGAGCAGGTGGGAGGAGAGACATAGCCAACAGCAAGCAAGAGTATAGCCAACCTCTTGACAAAGTGTTGCTTTAAAGTAAAGAAGGAAATAGGGAAGTATTTGGAGTTCAGTTGGTGATCAAGAGTTTTGTTTTGGGGGAAAGCCGGGACGGCTCAGCGGGTTGAGCGCTCGCTTTGAGGCCATGAGGACCGAGGATCGAATCCCGGCTCCGGCCCAGGCAGGACCCACGTGCTGAACTGCGGAGTTCCCACAGTTTGGTTCTCTAACTGTCTCTGTCTCTGTCTCTCTCTCTATCTGTCAAAAAGTAAAATAGAAATAACTATGCAC
>PVKE010012448.1:23518-38425 GCA_004027555.1 Craseonycteris thonglongyai | reverse complement strand
CTATTAAACTGTTTTATAGACAGTTTTCTTTATTCCTATTGTTTTGGATTAAATGGAAAGCATTTCATGAATATAAGGATTATATGTTTTTGCATGCCTGTTTATCACATAACTACCAGTTCAACCCAGTATCACCACTATTAGGAGAACCTCCTAGATGTTATTTTCATGTCAGTCCACATCATGAATCCTGTTCCATTCCATTGCCTTGTTGCATTCAAATTCATATTTTTAATATGTATCCATGTATTTCATGATCTTTTACATGTTTTCCTTCTCTTTATGCTTCTAGCCTTTCGCTTATACTCTTTCTTCTGTCTAGGAGTATCTTTGACTCCTAAACATAGCTCTTTAGATCCTTATATGAGCCGAATAAAACCCTAAAATTTGTTCTAGATTACAGTTTGACATAAACCCTGGCTCAGGTTCATAAAATTGCTTTCTGTGTGTTTTAGGAATCACTAAATAACGAGATGCCCAAATAATAAAGAAAACAAGGATAAAAATTTGGAGAACATCACACAATGGCCTACTAATCAAAGGCCTTCAGACATTTGGTGGTTATAGCAATTCAAGTAAATAGATAAAAATTGTTGTGTTTGAAAAGCCTAGTCAACTTTTATATGAGCCATTAAAACAAATATTTTATCTACTTTCACAGAGAAAACTATATTAAATTCTTAAACCATTACAACTTATTATTTTTTATTTTTAATCTATAACTGCATATTTTCCTTATCATACTCTAAACTTAATAAGTATAGGGGTAAGGATGGCTATTTTTTTTTAACCTAGCAGAGTAGCTAACATTAGCAGACACTCAAAATATGTATTTACAGATCCTAAATATGTCTCGCGTGTCTACTCAGTATCGAAATTTGTTACTGGAAAATGAACAGAGTAAGAGAGGCAATATCTTGGTGCAATCCTTTCTTTGTGAATTAAAAAAATAGTCTTCCAGGCAATAACGACTGATAATAAATGGACTTTTTATATGCAATAATAGAAGATGGAAGACAAAGGTGAACTGTAGACTATGGAGAAGTGCCAACTGTTATTCCAGTATCATGCCTCAAACGAAAATACCAAATGCCTCAGGCAAAAGACAGGCCCTTAAACAAAAACAACAACAACAAAAATAAATAAATAAATGAAAGTACCTTGTAGTTATCTATCTGAAGATAATCCTCAAAGAAATATTCTTAATGAAGATATATTTGAGTAAGAACACAGGTTTCCACAGGGAAGATAAAAGGGAGGAAGCAATGGTGGTGACCCATGAGTCTTGAAATACGGGTACATTTAGTTAACTGTAAATGGATGAATGTGCATTGTAAGTGGGGGCAGAATTCTTGTAATGGAAAAAAAAATACACAAGAAAAAAATTATTAAATATCCTGGAAGAAAAATAAAATGAAACTATCCCAGCACAAAAAAATGGAAACTGAAGGAAGGTGGATGAGATTGTTAAAGCTGAATTTCTCTAAAGGCAATATCTTATTCCATAGTATTTCCCCCAGTGATTTTTGCTCCTCATTAGTTATGCATGCTCTTTATTGCTTAGTATGTGAGCAGAGTATTCTTGACAGAAACAATGAAACTAAATACTATGCACAACTTCTGCTGCTGAAAGGTTGTCAGATGATGGTGGGAAAAACACATTATTTTTCAATAGAGAATAGGAAACTGCTCAGGAAGCTGTGAACTTTAGAAGTGACTTTATGCATGCAAATAGAAGACCAGGAGCACAGATGTTTTCTGGAAAGGGATTAGTATGAAGGGAGGGGAGGGATAGTAATTTGTTAATAGGATGGAGTTTATTGTTTTAGGTTGAGTCTTAGCTCTCTGCTGTTTCCTGGAAGCATGGCCATCAGAGAGGCACTACCAGCTGCCACCGCAGACTCCTGAAGCAACTGTGGAATAGCAAATAGCTAGACTCCCTGAACCAGTGCCAGGTTGCTGCTCTCCCCAACCTCCTCTACACACACACACACACACACACACACACACACACACAGCACAGACTTACTTTCATTGCATTTTTTTTTAATTGGAAGGATGTAAATGTATCATTTCTTGCTATCAAAGTTTAGCATGTATCTGCAGAAGAAGAAAATAATCCTCTCTTTAGAGATGAACAGAACTCAGCTCTGCATCAGAGAAAAGATTTAGGTCTCAGTGCCTTGATGCAAACACACTCATTAGAATACAAGGGTAATTAAGCAGTTTTCAAATTCAGTGGGAAAGAATGGGATCGAATGTACCCCCAGCTGGCATGGAGAACTGGGAACTGGCATCTGAGGCTTATAATTCCAGCCCTTATATTGTAAGTGAAAATGCTCACACTCTATTAGGGTCTATTTTCAATTGATCATTGTCTCTTTTCAGTTGTTCCATTTACAAGCCTTGTAATTAACCTTCACCTAGAGGTTTCATCTGCAGAAATGGGTGGTATATTTTTGGCTGTGTTGTTTGAAGAGTGGAATGAGATCAATATAATCAATAAGATTAAAATAGAATGTATTCAAATTGTTCAAGGCAATTGAACACATTTGATGTATCTTAGCATATTAAAGATGAGATTGAGAGAGTAAGTTCATTTCAATTTGCAATAGTAATGAAAAAGCAAACTAAATGAAAAACAAGCTATCCAAGGGGAAAAAAATCTTGCAGCTTTCTTTCGCCTCACTAAATTGAGGTGACAACTGTGCTGAGATTTCTAGTCTACTTGTTATCACTACCATCACCATCACTGGGTCACCTTGTCATATATCACATTAGTTACACACATTTTGGTAGAAACTGCAATAATCAGCACATGTACAGACCAATTTCACAATCACCTCTTCAAAAAACTTATTGACAGAATGGAAACAATTCAATGTATTAGCCAAGATTAGAACCTTTAGATTTCAATCAATAAGACATACACGATACTTCTAAACAAATTCAAATTAAGACATAGCAATAAAAGTGATTTATACTAGTTAACATAATGAAGCTAATAAACATAAACACATTTATTTTCTGTGCAATTTTCCCTCTTAGATAATGGAGGTAAAGCTGTAAGAAGCAGTTCAATTATCTTACCTGTGAACCTAAAAAGAAACCTGTTAAATATTTACATCTGTGTACATTTTCTACTTTAGCCATATTTTAGTAAGGTCAAATTTACTTATCTATCGCTCTTATTTTTTCTTTTCTCCATCACTTTGTGAAAAGTTTAAGTCAGGAATAGCAAACCAGTCACCAAGTTTCATGAACTCAGTCATGAATTTTGCAAAATGTCTTTCATTTGTCATTTGCATGATAACATTAGGGATGATGCACTAGATAAACAAAAAAAGAAGTAATGTAAAGAGAAAAAAAGTGTATGGATATGATAATTCTAGATATAATTTGCAAATAACCAGCCTCAGGTAAATAAGAATTTTTCATACAAATCTTCATATGTCAGAAAGTAGACCATTTCTCCTAATTAATAGAATAATACCACAGATACAATCAAGCAAAAAACAAAAAGGGAAAGAAAGAATAAAATCTAGCGTGTACTCATATTTTCCTGATATTAGAATGAACTGGTTTTGTGTTATTAATAGACCTAAACAGCTTTTACTAGTATCACTCCCATGTCACAATGTGTTGACACAGTATGTATTTTCTAACACATTTGGAATGGTAGGTTTCCCTAGTGAATCTCAATATCTCAGAGGATGAAAACAAAATTTGAACACTGTCAGAAACATCCAAATCTGCCCTAATTTAGACTCAGTGGACTACCCAATTGCCTTAAGGTAATCATTATTTGAGAAGAAATAAATCTTTTTCTAAGTTTTTACTTACATAATTATTTAACTTTAATTTTTGGCTTACTGATATTATGGTTGTCATTCTTCTTGTTCCCTTGGTCATATAACCAACATAAATATCAGAAAAATGGAAACTTAAAACAATAAAGAATTACACTCTAAGAAAAATCAATTTAGTTTATAAAATATTACATTAGTCTCTGCTGATTGTATTTGTAAACATCCTTTCATAATTTCTTTTCTGTACACACATATATAGAGAAAATGAACACACATGTTATTAAATATTCTTTGAACACCTGATTTTCAGTAGCTACATTCAAACCAGTGTTTAGATTTAATAATTCTCTATAGTGTTATATTTGAATGGCTTCTATCTTATTGCAGCCATGATTGCCAAGTACATTCACGAACAAAAAGTACTGTCTTCACTTCTTATTTCCTTAGTAGAGGCTTATACATATTCTAATTTTGCTTCAGAGAAAGAGTAAAACACAATATGCCAAAGTTGAAAAGGACACAAAACTCTAAGAGTTTAGAATTTCACACCCACTTACATTGTTTAACAGCCCTGTCAACTTTGGGGATTTACTTAAACTATTTGGACTTTGATTTCTTTTTTCTAGTCCAAGAATAATATAAACACTACTGTAGAGAGTACATGACATATTATGTATAAGCTACTGCCACAATGTCTGGCAAAATGTAGTGTTCGTAATTGGTAGATAATGTTAATGAAACTTACAAGCATTACATTGTGGTTGAGAACTTGTTCTGTAGGTCCAAAAAGTTTGAAAATCACTACTGACTCTTCCATTCCACGTGATTACGAAAACTTAAATTTGATGTGTTCTTTATTTTTTACTGTTTTTCATGTGTTCATTTGTTACAATGAACGTATTTTAATTCATAATGAGAAAAATGATGCAGGATTTTAGGACAAAGAAAAGACTGCCACACACACTGTTGTTATTCAGTGATGGGAATGTAGAGGAAGGCAGGCACATGTAGTCGCTTTGGAGGTGATGGAGCATTGTTCTTCTGCTGGGAAGACCATTCCTTCTAAGGCAATGGATTCACAGAGCAGCCTCCAGCACAGGCTGCTGATTCTCTCCCAGTGGTGACACCACCACCACCCCTTGCCATTGAACAGCCATTTAAACAAATTTTGAACCTCTCTGTACCTCTATTTAATATCCAGTCATCTGTTGAAGGACACGAGTTGTTTTCATATCTTGGTTATTACACACTACAGTGAACATAGGAGTACATATATGTTTAAAAATAAGTATTTTCTATTTTTGGATAGATAGATACCCAGGTGAGGAATTGCAGTATAATAAGGTAGCTCTTTTCTTACATTTTTGAGGAATGTCCCTTATGTTCCATAATGGCTGTACCAATTTACATTAACACCAACAGTGTATGAGGGTTCTTCTTTTCCCCGTTGCCTTTCCAATACTTGTTATCAGTTGTCTTGTTGATAGATAGCCATTCTAAGAGCTCTAAAGTGGTACTTCATTGTGGTTTTGATTTGCATTTTTCTAATAGTTAGTGAAGTTAAGCATTTTTTCATATATCTGTTGTCTATCTGTATGTCTTCCTTGGAAAAGTGCTTGGTAGGTCCTCTGCCCATTTACTTAATCATATTGTTTTCTTCTTAAGTTGTATGACTTCTTTATACATTTTGAAGATAAATCCCTTATTAGAGATATTGTTTGTAAATATCTTCTTCCATTTGGTTAGTTGCCTTTTTGTTTTATTAATGATTTAGTTTGCTGTGCAAAAATTTTTTTAGTTTTATATAGTACTATTCATCTACTTTTATTTTATTTTATTTTCCTTGTGGGGTCAAATTCACAAAGACCTCTCTGAAACCAACTTTCATAGTTTAGTGCCTATTTTTCTTCTATGTATCTTATTGTTTCATGTTTTGTATTCAATTTTACACCTGAAATTCATATTAACTGATGTTATCTCAATAAATTTAATAATAAAAAATTGGAAAAAGGAAAAAATATCGTAGTAGTGCTTATTCATAAGGATGCGGTAAGAATTAATTGCTAATACAATATAACTGAAGTCCTATAAAAATGTCCCATACATAATGTATGATCAATAAGCAATGGCTATTATATTACCTTGAATATTGCCATGTATTCCCCTTTCACACAATTAAGGCTATATCTTTTATTTTTAATATAAAATAAATTATTTGTAAATACCCTAGTTATGAAAAGGGTAGGTTGTGGTTTTTGTGTTTTTTTGGTCTTACTTTGGTTACTGTTGTGTTGAATATCTTAGGTTCTTAGAATTGACAAACTCTATACATTTTTGCTGACAGGATCAAAAATATTTCTGGGAACATTACTTAGTACAGCTGGCATAAGTCAAGGGAACAGATATTTAAGTGGTAAACAGTAGAAGGTCACACACTAGTAATTGTACACACATATGCTGGAAACCAACAGGATGTCAAGGGAAAACATAAAGTTCAGCCAAACTAACATGGTAAAGAACCTCTATACAAGTATATCATTTAGCCTGGATTATAACACACAATATTTGCTGATCCCTGCCTTTAACAGGTTTGTCTTCATAAGAAATAAAATAAAATGTATTTATTTGATGTAATATTATTTGCAGTATACAAAAATCATCTTACACTTCATTTGTACACTTTAAACTTATTCTCTGTCAGAGAAAGATATTTTCAATTTATGTAAATATTTACATAATAATTTTGCTGTTTTAAATCCATAAGCTTTCAACTTTTTTAGTTCACCTGCAGAGGCCACTAATTCTGTTCTTTTCTATAAACAGATCAAATCTACAAATAAAAAGTGAGAATGAGCAGAAGGAGGCAGAATGAGAGCTGAGAAAACAAAATAAAAAATGTTACTGTGGTGATTGCCAGTGTGGGGACAGAATTTAAGTTCTGAAGAAAATACTCTCAACAATCCATGCTGTGCCAACAAGGGATGTTTTGATACACAAGTCAAGAGCATGAATTACTTGTACTTTACATAAAGAGTCTCATTTACACAAATCTTATTATATATTTTGTATAAATATTCAGCATCTGCTGAGTATATTATTTATACTGCTTTGTAAAGGCATGCAACAAATCAGAATCATTTTAAACTAGAGGATATCCATGCCCTAGCTTACCCTGAAACAGGACCTTTATCACCTCCTGGGATCTACACTCTACACATATACTTCATCATTGTGCAAATCCATATTCAATGAAGTAAATGAAACAATAATTAAGCCATTGGCAGTAGCTCCTGATGGATGCCTGGTCCCCTCTGAGCATGACACACAGGCCACCATGACAGAACTGACTCCAAGTTAATCTGTGCCTCCAATGTACAGTTTCTCCTTGCTGTTGTGGATTGTTTACTGGATCAGCAAAGGGAGATCTAAGACAAGTCTCTACTTAGACTGTTTTCAGTGTTACTGCTTCACATAGATGCCTATGAGTTCCATTGGCTATCTAGGATAAGGTGACCAGATTTTAACATTGGTAAAGCGGGACACCATTGACGGGGGTGGTGGGGGGGGGTGTTCTTTTCTTGATTAAACATTTGGTCTATCTCCCGCCGTTCCCAAGCTTGTCATGCATTCTTTCCAAAAATCAGGACTTTTTAAAAATGCCGCGGGACACAGGACAAATTGTTAAAAATCGGGACTGTCCCGCCAAAAGCGGGACGTCTGGTCACCTTAATCTAGGACTATCACAGCTGATGGACTCAAAGTACGCTTTATTGGGGGGTTAAAAGCATTAGTAACTTTCGAACACCAGTCAAGTGACCAATGATTAATTAATACATTTGAGCTCCTTTGGTTCAAGATTAGGCTTCTCATGAAATACTATGTGTTTTTGTTATTGTTCTATGTCCTTCTGTATTTTATTGCCCAAACTCCACTCATTTTAAGCTATCAGTGGGCTGTTCCAATAACTGAATCTGTAGTGTTATGTCAGGGACCACTAATGTGTTTAGTGGAAAAACACTGGTGTTTGTTACTCTCATTTCCTACAAATAATAGATGTGCATTTTATTTTAAAAGGAACCTTCCAAGGCCTCTGACTTTTCTGTTTCATACACTGACATATTTTAATGGCAGAGATATTGATTCAATTATTTGTAGTGGAATGTATTTCTAGATGTAAGTCCTTATAAATGCTTCTGTCATCTCTTCCTTTTCTAAGCCAGATCACACTATATTCATAGATGCATACTCTACACTCACAAAAGATTACTGCAAACTAAATTATTGCAATTTCATACAAAATACAGATAGACAGAGGCTCCAGAAATATAGTAGAATGTATATTAAAAAAAAAGTCATTAGTTTCTTTAAATCTGATTTAGTCATTAGTCTTGTTCATTCATTCATTTATTCATTTATTTATTCATTCATAAGTAAATCATTGCATGTCTTTCCTACAAGGTTTTAAGTGTGGTCCTAACTATTAGGTATCATCTAGTGAATTAATCCTAGTCTCTTCCTTCTAGGGCAGATATGCTTTAACTGTAGTCCAGGAGTACTTTGAATGTGGTCCAACAAAAATTCTTGAAACATAAATTATGAGATACTTTTTGCTACCTTTTTTTTTTTTTTTTTTTTTTTTTTTTTTTTTTTTTTTTTTTTTTTTTTTTCTTTTTTTAGCTCATCAGCTATTGTTAGTGTTAGTGTATTGTATATGATGCCCAAGGTAGTTCTTCTTCCAATGTGACCCAAGGAAGCCAAAAGGTTAGACACCATTGTTCTAGGGGGTTATAATCCATTGAAGGTAGTAGTGGGGATAAAGAATAAAGGCAATGTCAAACAAAGAAAATTTTAATAGTGTGGCAATTTGAGTATCTCTAAGTCAATTTATACCTCACACTCCATATTCCACCTAGTTCAAAATCACTTTTGATATGAGTACACTCAAAATGCTGCTTTAACAGCTACCCTATTAAATGAGTAAGAAAGCTTGGAATGAACTTTTTCCCCCTTGCTTTCCACATATGATCAAATCACAAACTATCGTCAAGTGAAACTTCTAACTCCCTCTTTAAAATAGGTTTTTGTTTCTTGTTTGTTTCTGCTTTTTGTTGTGTTTTTTTTCTCAAGAACCTTCATGGTAGTTCTAGTGCCCTAAATTGGGGCACTGGGCCATTAGCAGGGACTGTGTCCACATTCACCTCTAACTCTCCACTGCGAGCAATTCTATGAACAAGGGGACATGACACCAGTTATTCACTCCTGCATCATCCAACCCAAAGGAATTATTCCTGAGGAAGGAGGTTGGTCACTTATGGTACATCTGCTGCTGGGTCTTCTGATTTTTTTTTTTTTTTTTGTCCAAGGAGAATTTGAGCAATTCTTTTAGGTCTTGCATTATTATATTGTAGAAACTCAAGTTTGTGAAAATCAGAATGGAACAATCAATTCTAGTACTTATGTCTTGAAAAGGTAGTTATATCAGAAGACAGAGCCCATGTTATATTGGCGCATTACCTTCTAAGTCCCATTTACAGAAGTTGAAGTGGAATTAGAATTATATTGCTGAACAAAGCAAATCATGTTTTTCTATCTCATATATAGAGTTATACTGTGTTATCCATGACTTATTTTACATATTAAAGTAATGGATTCTCAATAATTCAATGTAAGTTCACTAAAACAGGAGCTTCACAAGGGCTTACAAGGGCTTTTTTTTAATTTTTTTTTATTCTGTTTGCTTTTACATTCTTAGCATATAAGAAACTGTCAGGCACATAATAGATGCTTAAAAAATATATGTTGAGTGAACAAATACACCAAAGTCTTTTTTCGTTTTTCCTTCCATGAGAAGCAAATAGCATTCTGAAGAAAATTATTTTGCACAGATTTCCACTTTCTTTCATTTCTCCCATTTGCTTCAAAATGAGAAAATTAAAAAGACTTTAGGAAACATTGGGTAAAATTACCACCACTATGAGTTTTCAAAAATCCAGAATGCTTAAGAACTCTTTCAGCTGTCAGTAACAAAAATCCAACTCAAAAGATTTAAAAAGCAGCTAAATTATTGTTTCACAAAGCTAACAAAAAACCAATGCTATATTCTTCAGCCATGGCTGAATAGATGCTCCTATTATGTCCTCTGGGATCTGATTCATTTTTCTCTACCTCTCAGTAATGTTTTCTTTTCACTGACTTTATTCTCACACATATTTCTGCATATGAATTCAAGGTGCTGATGGTATCTCCAGACTCACATGGCATTACAGTTTGAGTTTCCAGAGAAAGACAAAGCATGTTTACTAATACATCACTTTGGTAAAGTTCCAAGAACAAATAAGGTGGTCTCAATATAGCTTACATATACATCCCTAAACCAATCATTGAACTGCTAAACCTGGTTCTCCTGCTGATCTCTGGGCTAGAGGCAGAAAGTAAGGGTAAGATCAGATCTACCCATGAGCTAGGTAAACAGAAAAACACTATCAACCACTCATAGCCCACATTGCACTAGAAAATATTATTACTGCTTTCTTCTCTGGTCACATGTCACCTCACTCTCTGTCTAGTTTCTTTTTCTGTATTCCGTACAGATCAACCTTGGTGTTTTTTTTTTCTCCTAAATTCATCAAAGTTCATTCACCCCTGAAAGCTTTCACACACGCTGCTCTATCAGAAATATTCTTCTGTGTTCTATTTTCTCCATCCTGACTAGCTCATATGTATCAGGCAACCTTCAATTTAGTGATTACTTTCTCATGGAAGCCATTGATGGTTTTCTATTTTAAGCAAAGTCTTCCGACACATATTCCTGTTTAAAGAATGTATATACCTCTTTTCAGAACTTGTGATTACTGTAATTAGTTATTATCAAAATAATTGTTGACTTCTGCGTCCTTAGCCTTCAGGAAGACAGCTCTACACTGCCATCTTCCTCAGTGTTGCTTTAGCATGTGACACACTATCTGTCTGGCACATGGCAGGCATTCAAAATATTTATTAATGTGTCAAAGAAAATGAGTCAGAAATGGTTGATTAATTAAATATTGAATAACTGACTAGTCTAGAGGGACAACAATTTTTTTCAGTAAAAATGTACATAGTAACTATTTTAGTCTTTGCAGCCACATATAGTCTATATTGCACTTTTTTTTAATTTTGCTTGTTTGTTTCTGTTTGCTGTTTTATAGTCATTTAAAAATGTAAAAAAATGTTTCATACTAAAGAGGTCACGGGCAGATTTAGCCAATGGGTCATAGTTTGCTCACTGTTGCATTAAAATACTAGTAGTTATGATTCTGTCTGTAATTGCATAACAATAATGAGACTCTGTTTCATATTTTGCCTTGCTTTTGTTTTGAAGATTTACACGTAATTTTCTACCCTAAGTAAATACTATTTCTCTTCTCAGCACCTAATCCAGAATCATATTGTTGGGCTCCCTTCAAACCTATTTGTTACCAACTTTTCCTCCCTATAAAATACCTTTGCATTTCTTCTAATCTCCTGCTGTCTATGCCACACTGTGACTTTTCCATTCTGCAGCCAAGTGCACCTGCTGCCCTGGCTTCTTATTGCTGTTTCCAATTTTTATGCTGCATCATCATGCCTTCTGCTGGATATAGTGTACTATTTCAGTAGAAGGAGAAATGTTTATTTAAAATAAACTGAGTAAAACAGACATTCCTAGATTCTGACACCAGAGAAACAGCATGCCATCTGCCCTCCATAAGAAGCTCTTTGCCTGAGGGTCGTAACCGTATCACCCAGGTAAGCTCTTACTAATGTGTAAATTGTACTGCAACCGACAAATTGTGGTTGTCATTCTAGACCTTCTGTCCTTTCCCTGCCCTCAGTTCTATAGTATATTTTTAATCTTTTTTTTTTTTTTCCTATTGTATATACTTTGACATCTCCTCTCCTGGAATACAACAACTGCTAGTCTTATAAATGGGAGATTTAAAAAATCTCACCCATTATTTTCTTATGCCTTCAGTTTCTCAGTATGAGTTGAAGAATTTTGTTTTTTGTTTTTTGTTTTACAGTAAAACTGCACATTTCAAGTACTGCTGTTCCATAATTAGAGGGTAATAAGGTGAAACCTAAAACATATACAAGTATAGATATTTTAAATGCCATCCCTGGTGCCTGCCTGATTTATAAAAATAAGTAAGCATTCTGTCTTACAAACATCACAAAAAAATAAAATAAAATAAATAATTCTGTTGTCAACTTACTAAAAAACAAAACAAAAAATTATGACAAAAATAGATTGTTTCCCAATATTTACCATAGACATCTATAAACAACACACAGTTTAATTGCTTTTCATCCAATATGACAAATGTTACATTAAGATAAATTTTCCATGCAATAAACTACAAACAAGTTAATTTGATGAGTTTCTATAAATGCAAACACCTATTTTAGAACTAACATAATTAAGATAGCATGTCTTTCCACCCCTCCAGAAAGCTTTTTTATGCCTTCTTCTAATCAATTCCCATCAACTCATAAGTAAACCCCATATTATTTATTATATTTCTATCACCAAAGATTTACTTTTGCTTGTTTCTGAATTTCACATAAATTAAATCATAAGGTATGTATTATTTTGTTTCTGACTTTTTTATTCACTGTAATTTGGGGGCTTTTCCATACTTTATGTGCTCCAAACATCTACTCCTCTCATTCCATTTACTGTAGAGGATTTTCGCTTTGTGTGAATAACAGGTCATGAATGTATTCCAATTAGCTCTTCCATTACCCACTTGATAGAATTCTGAGCTCTAGTGTTTGTCCATTGTTCATAAAGTTGCTATGAACATTCATTAACCTCTTTTTTGTGTGTCTGTGTGGACCTAGATGTTTATTTCACGTAGTTCAATATTTAGAGTACATTTGGTGCTTTACAGGATAGGTTTACCTTTAAATTTATAATATATTGTGTAACTCTTTTTCAAAGTACTATAGCAATTTACATTTCCATTAGCAACGTGTATGAGATTCAGTGGATCCAAACTTTATAAAAACTTAGTGCTTACAGTATTTTTAATTTTACATTTTATTAGTTTAATATATATTTCTATGATGACTATTGACATTGAGTAATTATTCAATTGTTTATTGGCCTTTCCAATAATTTCCTTTTGACATTTAACAGAATTTTTCTTATAATTTTTTTGTTAAATTTATTGGGGTGGCATTAATTGATATCAGTTACATTGTTTCCAGGTGTATCCTTATAATTTTGACAAACTTTACTTTTATTACCATTAACTTATAGGAATTCTTTATATTTCCTGAATATAAATATTTTGTATATATATTGTTGACTTGCTTATTAATGCATTTACTTGAGTTTTGAAAAGAAGTAAAAATATTTTTAAATAAGCTTTTTATTTTAGAACAATTGTAGATAAGCAGAAAAGTTACTAAGAGCGTACAATATTTCCCATACACCCCACATTTAGTTTAACCTGTTAATAACTTAGACATTATGTTATTATAGTACATATGTTGCAATTAATGAAGCGGTATCAATGCAAGTATTCTTAACTAAAGTTCATACTCTTGTATTTTCTTCTTTTTTTGTGTGTTTGTTTTTTCTCCTAATCTCCTTTTTTTCCTGTTCCAGGATCCCATTCAGAATATCGTAATACTTATAGTTATGTCTCCTTAGGCCTCCCTGGTTATGGAAGTGTCTTGAGTATTTTTGATAGCTGCTATACTTTTGAGAAGTCCTAGTCAAGGAATCTGTAGAATGTCCCTCATGTGGAATCATCTACTATTTTTCTCTTCATTAGACTGGAGTCATGTATATTTGAGAGGAAGAACAGAAAGATAAAGTGCCATTTTCCTCACATACTATCCACCTTATTTATTGTTGACATTGACCTTCACAACCTAGCTTAGGTAATATTTGTTAGATTTCTCCACTATAAAGTTACTCACAGACCTCACTCCATCCTCCGTGTTTTACTTACTGTATTTTTTGGAATACGCTCACTATACACAGTCTAAACTTAAGGGCTAACTCACCCCTTAAGTTTAGACTGTGTAGAGTCAATATCTAGTCACTGTTGGGAAGAATATGTACAAAAATTATTTAACATTCTTTATGACTAGAGATTCATGTCTTTCCCCATTATTTATTTATTCAATAATTTATTCTTATTGGTATGAACCCATGAACATATATTTAAGACTTTGGATTATAGTACAATACTTTATGTACTTTGTTGCTCAAAATGCTTTATCTTTGGCTTGTAAGAACTTTCTTAGATGGCCTCTCTATCCCTTTGATATACTCCATAATATATGTGTATGTGTGTTTATGGTTTATTTGTTTGTTTGTTCAAAGTAAGTAGAGATTTTTAGCACTGTTTTTAGGGTTATATAATAATTGAGAAGAAAGCCAAATTGGTTCCCACAATCTTTCAACAATATACATACTTGTTCAGTGACTATATATTATTGGAGTGTCAGAATTATTAACCATTATCCCCATGTGAAACAACTTTATCAGCTACAGTACAATTCTTATGTTTAGCTGTTTTTGCTTTTAGTCTGCAAGAATACATTCATGTCAAAAATTACTTGTCAGTATTTTTTTCTCCTGACACCCTTCAGTGAGGATGTTTCATATATTTGTAATACAAATAGATTGTTTGGTCTTATTCTAGATTCCATTTTCAGAAGCCCAGACCTTCTAAATAATACTTCAATATTTATATACATAAATATTTTACTCTTTGTGTTATAAAGGTTGGTGTGTTTGGACAAATGTATCATGTTGTGTACCCACCATCAGAGTCATAAATAATCGTTTTCTTACTCTAAAAACTCCCCTGTGCTTTGCTTATTCAATATTACTTCCTCTTTAAACGCCTAGAAATCTCCATTCTTTTTTTTTTTTTTTTTTTTTTTATCTTTTCACATTTATAGAGAGAAATTATCTTTTTGTCTTCAGTGCATAGTTATTTCTATTTTACTTTTTGACAGATAGAGAGAGAGACAGAGACAGAGACAGTTAGAGAACCGAACTGTGGGAACTCCCCAGTTCAGCACGTGGGTCCTGCCTGGGCCGGAGCCGGGATTC